>CAKNYM010049356.1:121792-157752 GCA_932195095.1 Andricus curvator
CAAATTTTACACAAATCTAATACCTTCTCTAGATGAGAATGTAAAAAAAAACGTTCACACATTTTTCATATGGAATAATGATGCACGAAACAGAAGAAGTTGTCTGTTTTTGAAAAAAAAAAAAAAAAGAGAAAAGGAAGTTCTCAATCTTCGTCTTCTTCATTGCCATGTGTGTGGCTTTTCTCGCTCTAACTAAGGATGCAGGAGCGTGCAAGAATGGGTTTTGGAATGGACAAAAATGTTGCGAAAATTGCAACCCAGCTGATTGTAAGTCAATAAATTATAACTAGCTAGACCATAATATCTACGCGCGCCTAATAGATTATTATTTACAGTATAATATATATATATATATATATGCGCATCATAATTTTTTTGCTGTGAAACGAGTTGCTCAAAATATGTTTATTACTTTATTGCAAGTTCACAATTTTTTAATTTTAAAAAATTTGAGAAAGACATTGAATTATTTTAAAAGATATTTCAAATAATAAAACATTTTGAAAATATTATAAAATAATTTAGAGATTCAGAATATTTCAAAAAACATGTTAACAAAATGTAGATTTTGGAAAATTTCAGTACAAACAAATTTAGAACATTTTTACAAATTTTGAAAGATTTCAAGAAAATAACAAATTTTTTTTAAGGTTCCTGAGAGAATTTCAAATCACTTTTTATTTCTTATTTCGAAAAATTAATTTTTAGAACAAATGTAAAAAGACTCTAAAACATTTCAAAAGATAATTTTGAAGATTTTGAATGAAAATTTCAAAAGCTTTTTAAGAATTTTAAAATATTTCAAGAGAATTAATTTTTTTTAAGATTGCTAGAAAAATGTTTAATGATTTTTTATCTTGTCACATTAATTTCAAGAGAATATTCAAAAAGATTGGAAATTTTTCCTAAGATTCCTGGGAAAATATACAGGGATTTTTCATTTTGAAAAAATAATTTCAACACAATATTTAAGAAGAATTTAAAACACCTGGAAAGATTGAAAAAGGGTCAGAAAAGAATTTTGAAGATTGCAGGACAATTTTAGAAATAATTCGAGTCAGTTTAAAACGTGTCCAGGAATTTTAGAAGTTTTGAAGAGATTAAAAATATTTAAAAACTTGAAGCTTTCCGAAAATTTACAAAAAAAATATTTGGACCGAATCCATTTCAAATCAGGCAGGTTCTACACTTGAAGTCGAAGAAACTCTCGGGGACAAACTATGTTGTTTTTCAGTGGAAATTAGGCAATACGTATTTTTGCGAGTTGTGCAATAATTGGCACAGTTAAACAAGTTCTACGAAAAGTTCCTTTAATCATTTATGATATCTTGTACCATTTCCGAAAAAAATAAGAAAATTCAAATTTCATTAAAAAATTCCTTCTGCCACCAAACTAGTTTAGCCCGCATAAAACTTATAGAATATATTTTTTATATAAATAAAAAATTTAAAAAAATATTTTTACAAAATGAAAAAAGTGGGCTGTGCCCCCTTTCACAGAAATTGCCCATATGTTTCTAGTCCTTCAACTTCTGTTTAAAATTTTATATATAAATGAACAATTGAAATTCGAAAATGTGTTTATTCATTTTTTATAATTCTTTGATAGTTTAATGTCTCTATGCAAATTGAAATTCACAATAATAGGTCAAACTCGAAGAAGAAATTTGAATGAAAAACAAAAAGTGTGTCCTGATTTTGAAACTGTGAACAGAAAAACATTTTATAATATAGTTATTAACAGATTTGTACAGTTAAAACGATTGGCTGCTCTGCTGCAACTGTAGTTTCCGCAAGAAATATTGAATTTTTCTCGGAAATGGTACAAGATATCATGAATCAGTATAGGAGCTTTTTGTAGAATTTTTTCAACTGTGCCAATTATTTTCTTCACATTTTTTCGTACCTGTTGTTGTTTGCAAGGAATATCGCAATTAGGTCAAAAGTTATATAAGTTCAAACAAAAACTTGGGATTTTTTTTAAAACAAAGCAAAAAATTGAAATAGGCACAACTTCGTAACAAATTTTTTTCACAAATCACAAAAATACTTGTTGCCTAATTTCAAGAAAACATAATTTTTTCCTAAGGATTAACTTCCGCAAGGCATCATCGATGTACTTTTTCTGCGACATGGAAATCGAATTTGTATCCAGATTCTGTTCAAATTCGATTCCAAGGCAGTAATGCAATGTTCCTAAATCTTTCATTTGGAATTCACGAGATAGATCTTCTTTCAGCCTTTTGAAGATTTCTGTGCGATCTGTTGCGATAATCAGGTCGTCCATGTAAACTACGATTATGAGTCTCTTGAATATATAAACACTTGTCTCCACTTAATTGTTTCAAACCAAGTATTTGCAGTCTTTCGTTCAGCTTCTTAAACCACTGGCGGCCGGACTGCTTGAGACCATAATTTGACATCTTGAGTTTGTAGACAAGGTTCTCGCTTCTTTGAAGTTCAAAACCTTCAGCCTGCTGCATATGAATATCTTCTAGGTGTCCGTTAATGTATGCCATTACCACATCAATTTGGTATAGTTCTAGACCTAATTCAGCTGAAAGATCCATTACCATTTGTATGGAGCTTTGTCGAGCGACTGGTGCAAATGTCTCTTGAAGTCTGTCCCAGGCTGCTGATTGTAGCCTTTCGCAACCAAACGTGCTTTGCGACGTTCGACGTTGCCGGCTGCGTTGTATTTCATCCTGAGAACCCATTTGCAACCAATCACCTTTTTATTTTTCGGGCGTTTGGTCAAAATCCGAGCACCAATCTGGGAAAGTGCATCAAACTCTGTTTTCATAACTTTGCGTCATTCGTCTGCATGAGGTCCGTTGAGAGCTTCTTGAAAACTTGGATTCGTAGCCTCTTCATTTACGAAAGAAGCCTCTTCAATATCACTGATATATACTGTGTTGAATAACTTTCTCGGTCTTCCTCGTTTTCCTGCCCTGACTAGCTTTGGCCTTCCTGGCCTCCTTCTAGACGTAGGAGTTAGATTAATCGATTCCAATTGTTCCTCCCTTGATTTTGGATTTCTATAACAATTTTTTCTTCGGGATTTCTATCGTTAATGCGAAAATCACTGTCAATAGATTGATCGAGAGAATCTGCATCTTCACTGTCTTCACTTACAATTGGAGTGATACTCCTTTCATTTTGAATGTTTACATCATCTAGATCAATATTCCTGTTGTTCTCTTCATTTTTAAAGAATGGATCGAAGGAGATGTAGTCATCTTTTCTGCCCTTAGAAGAGCGATCGATTTCTGGTTGAAATTGAGTTTGGTGTGAAGGATTCAAGAAATTGGACGTCTCGACTAGTCACTATTTCTCTAGCTTCAGTATTCGACAGCCGATATGCCTTTGCTTCAGTTGAGTATCCTACAAAGATGAACGGCTTGGATCTACATTCGAACTTCCCCTTGCTTGGATTTTTGTTCAAAGCATAAGCCTTACAGCCAAATGATCGCAGATGATGAATATATGACCTTGAACCGAACCAGATTTCGTATGGAGTTTGACCTCTTAATAGCTCTGTTGGACACCTGTTGCCAATATAGGCAGCTGTAGAAATTGCTTCGGCCCAAAAAATTTCAGTTAGACCAGCCTGCAACAAGAGAAATCTCGCCATTTCTACGAGAGTTCGGTTCATCCTCTCAGCTTTTCCATTTTGTTGAGGGGTATAAGCAACAGTGTGTTCTCGCCGTATACCATTTCGTTCAAGATCATCAGTAAACTCCTATTTTATCTTCAGAAAAAGCTTCAAACTTGATAAAAGCTTCCTTAGCTTCACACTTCTTTCTCAAGAAATAAACTTCTACCCAGGTGGAATTATCATCGATAAAAGTCACAAAATACGAAGCAGGAGCGAGAGATTTGCTTCTCATTGGCCCACAGACGTCCAAGTGTATTAATTGCAACAAATTTTCACTTTTCGAATCCGAAAACTTTGGAAAAGTTGTACCAGTTTGTTTTCCAATGATACAGATTTCACACGTGGGTAGTTTGTCTTATGACTTAAATGATAGTCCTTTTACTATATTTTGATAATAGAGTCTTTTTAAATCAATTTTATTGAGATGTACATACCTCATGTGTCATTCCTCCAATTCGCTTAACTCCCTTTCCAAAGTCGCAGCTGTGAAATGATCTTCTTTCTTCTGTGTTGATTTAGCATCTACCAGTACCATCGATCGATTCCACTTATCCGATCGACTAGGCTTGGTACTTGTCTTGAATTCAGACTGAACGTCCTCGTTTGGTAGCTTTAGAGACAGAAATTCAGTTGTTTTGTCGACAGCCAGCCTTACCTTTTGCGATGCAACTTGGTTTAATTCTGAAAACTAGTTTTTATCGTGGGAAATGTGTGAAGTCGTTCCACTATCTATGCACCAAGTGAGAAAAGCTTCTCCTGCATTCGAAGCAAGTTGCTTTCTGTCATTAGCTCTTTTTCTGCACTCTTAAGCCTTGTGTCCAGGCCTTTTACAGTAGTTGCACTTAAAAGCCTTTTTCTGGAATTTAAAGGCAAAAATTGTGCTCCCAAAAATGATCTAGAAATGTCTTAAAATAATCAGTTTTTTATTGGACGCGTATTTTTGGAAAAGCGACTCAAACTTCGAAAAAAAACTAAACAAAAATTGTACAACTAAAACATATCTACAAATTTTTTATCAGTCACTTTTTCGTACGACGCGAATTTTTGGTTTAATTCGTAAAAATAACATTAAAAATAAAAAGGGAAAATTTGTGGAAAAACGACAAAAGGTACAAAACAAAAATTGTTAGACAAGCGTTGTTCACCCAAAATCAGGAGATACAAATTTGTTGTTAATCATTTCTTCATAGTATGCGTAGTTTTTGTTTTAATCGTAAAAATAACATTTCAAATAAAAAATTAAATGTTTGGACAAACGACACAAGCTACAAAAAAAAATAAATAGACAAAAGTTATACAGCAGAAAAAGAGCTCCAAATTTTTCAATAATGATTTTTTCATGGGACGCGTAGTTTTTGTTTTAATCGTAGTGAAATAACATTTAGTGTCTCGGCTCACCGATATTATTCTAACAAATATAAAAAATATAAATTTATTTTCTACTGAGAATGTTAAATTGTGGTAATTACAAGTTTCAGGAATTTACTAATTTCGTGAATTTGAACATTTTCGGAATATTTGAATTTTGTTACTGAATAATTTCGTTAGTTTTATTTTTTTCGGCAACTTGAAATTTGGGAAATTTTATATTTGGCTAATTATATTTTTGGTATTTTCGAACATTTCGGATTTTTATTTTGCGGCAATATTACTATAAATTTAGTTTTTTTTTAGACAAGCAACTATGAATGTTTGAAAAAAGAATTAATATTTTGAAAAATTTATATTATATTATAAAAGAAGTTTTTTCTAGATTAGTTTAGAAGGACGAATCTCACTGGATATTTCCTGTTTGAAAAAATTAATTCTCAGTTTTTTTCGAAAAAATGACGCCATTTTGGTTACTTTTAAAAAATTGTGCGTTTCTTTGAGGATTTTTATAGTGCGGTCGTACAGAAAATTAAATCAGGCTAATTTTTTCTAAGATACGACTATCTAAAGAAAATTATCGGTGATTTTTTCCTAATTCACTCAAATGTTCAAGTACCCCACAGTGCCCCACAGTAAGCCAGACTGAATTTATTTTTATTTTCAAACATTAATTTTTAGAACAAATGTAAAAAGATTCTAAAATATTTCAAAAGATTACTCAAATTGTGTTCCATCCTTCCTTCTGGTTAGCGATGAAAAGGGGTTGAAGTTTCTTTCCTTGCAAAATAATTAAAAATTTGAAAATATTATCAAAAACTGAAAAAATGTAGATTTTTGAAGATTTTGAATACAAATTTTCAAGGCTATCTAAGAATTTTAAAAGATTTCAAGAGAATGAATTTTTCTTAAGATTGCTGGGAAAATTTTTAACGATTTTTTATTGTGTAACAATAATTTTAAGGGAATATTTAAAAAGATTATAAAAGAGTTTTCGAAAATTTCAAAAATAATTTGAAATTAGGAAAGATATCACAAAATTAAAAACAAACTGCAGATTATTCAAGGTTTCCTAACTAAAAGTTCCGAAGCTTTTTGAGGATTTTGAATTTTCATAAGATTCCTGGGAAAATATAAAGTAATTTTTTATTTTGGAAGTGGTAATGTAGGGGGGGGGTCGACGAGAAAACACCAAGGAATAACAGGGGGGGGGGGGTAAAAAATGGCTAAAATTGGGCCTCGTGGTTCATGAAAGCACTCTTAGTAGCAGGACGCACGGTACTGATCCCTAACACCGGAGATTTGTCAAGTCCGAAGAACTGCAGGTTATTAGCTTGTTTAAACACCAGCTACAAGCTATTCACTGGCATCCTCAAAGAGACGATATCAACATCTGTCAAGCCGGTGTGGAGTGCAATAATTAAACAAGGTGGATGCCAGAGAGGGCTGGCAGGTTGCAGGGAAAACCTGTTAATAGACAGGTGTATTATCCAGGACTCGATCAGCTATCGACGCAATATGTCCATGGCTTGAATTGACTACCGTGAGGCATTCGATAACACGAATCACGAGCTGCTTATCAAACTCTTTGAATGCCTAAAGGTGCATCCAAGAAGAGTGAGATGCATGAACGAGCTTATGCTCTTGTGGCGGACAAGATTTGTCATAACATCTGATAAAAGACAAGTGACTACCAGCTATGTCACATATAAGAGGGGGTTCTTCGGAAGAGACTCTTTCAGCCCAACACTGTTCTGCATCTCCCTCTTTCCTCCATCTATTGTGCTCCGAGGCAATAGCTCTAGTTACCTATGTGGCCCGCCGATCGGAAGAGAAAATAAGGTCAACCATCTTTTACAGATGGACGACCTTAAACTCTTTTCCTCTTCAAAAGAGGACCTTAACATCCTTGTGGCGGCGGTAAATAGGTACTATAAAACGATGAGGATGTTCAACTCATAGGTGGAAATACCATTCAACATCTTGGTAATGGAGAGACATATCCATATTTTGGAATACCGCGAACGGAAAACTGAAATATGCGTGTGGTAAAAACACCCTTCGGAAAAAGGAATCGCGAAATTATCAGAAAAATTTAGACTTCTGAATTATCTGGGAAGATTGTGCTCCAGGCGAAACTTCACATGGCCTAGCATCAGTAACACCTTTGGTGCTCAACAGTCGTGTACAGGAAGCAGAACATTCGCTTCTACTAACAGTACATGCTAACAAGCCCCTTGATGGTAATTTCTACGGCATTATAAGTGAAAAAGAGCTCTTAATGGGTCTGTCCAACATGTTTCTTAAGTCTGCTAGACTGGGATCGGAGACTGAGAGATTTCTCTTTGCTCCTCAAGACGGCGTTATAGACACTTTAGTTTACCACGAGCGCATAATGATTGTACCTGTAGGTGATACCAACTGCCGAGCGTGCAAGCAAGAGCCAGAAACATTTGTCAATGTTCTCAGTGGATGCTCAAAGTATGCATGCTACGGGTACATACACAGACACAATGTGTCTCTGAAAGTGTTATATTACCATCTTCGGTACTTCTATGGTGTTGATCTGTTTTCAGTCCTGCCATACGCCCAGGGGGAACTTGAGTCCGTTCTGGAGAATGATCAGTGTAAGATCTTCTGGAATTTCTTATTTTGCACCACTCAACGTATCAGTGCTACAAACCCTGACATTGTCCTCCAAGATCTAAAGACGAAGGTCATTCACATGATTAAATTCTCGGCACCAGCCAATGGTAATGTCACGCCAATGGAGGAAGAAAAACGAGCGAAATATCAAGCACTTCATTTCGAGCTGAGCAGACTGTACCGAGGCTACAAAGTCAGTCTTGTAGTTTTCATAATCGGCTTTTGGGAGCCATGAAAACTTCATTTCTTAGCCAACTTAACAAAATCCCGGCTTGCCAGCGTCAGGCTTAGTCCATCGCGAGCCGGATGCAAAGGGCTTTTTTTCTGGAATCACTTCATCTGGTCCGGTAACACTGTTCCTTATAACATTCTACAAAGATTGGTAGCTCTGAAAAGTATCCAGAAGTGAAACTTTCATCTCCAACTGTGCCGTCTGCCGCGTAAGGTCATCTGCGGCTAGAGACTGGACTCCAAGGAACAGTGTTGTGCGAATTTTCTTGCGCAAATTTCGCGCTCTTGCTTAACTTCTGGTATAAAAGGAGCAGGAGTGGATAGCGTGCACATTCCAGTTGCGTTGGGATTGGTTGCTTTAAGGAACCATGATCGTAGCTCTTGGAGCCTACAACTGCTCATACATAACATATAATATAGCCTTGGTGGCTCAGTTGGTTCAATCCCTGAGCCGGTACCTCTTGAAATTTTTCTATGTACCTTTACCGAGGTTCTGGTGGATTGGATACAACCTTAAGCTGTAGGTCCCCCGATCATGCACTTGACAGCAACCCAGTTCGTGAATGATGGGGTAAAAACCAGGCTTTGCCCAATATGTCAAGGCACATGCGCTTATCAGATCACTTGATTGCATTATAATAATGCGTCCGTGACTGATAATATATACCGGGATTATGCTGTAACTATCTTAAGCCTGAGAAATTAATTTTTATAATAGAATAACGCATGATGATCAAGTATAACATCTGTTCAAGATATCATCTGTGACTGGAACACAACTTTAGAAAAATTACTGAAATACATTTGAACTATTTTATGTAATATAATTAATCACAACTTAAACTTAAACTGTTATTGAAAGTAAAAGTGAAAACACATTAATCCAAATAATTATCAGTTGTCGAGAAACTTAGGAATGCTAAGTCTGTAGATCTCAAAGCAAAAGTTTACTGTATGATTTAAACAAAAAAGCGACTACCACGATTACTACCCTTATAGCATGGAGCGCAATTGCAACGTTCCCGTGACGTGTAAAACGTCCAACCCTTTGGAACCCTCCAGGGACATTCCAGCAATGTTCTGTTGTATTAGGGTACCATAAGAGGTTACCTGTTTTCATATGAAGAAATTACGTAAGGGATCTTTTGAACGTTTCTTATATTAGATTTTATATTGAAAAAAATATTTTGTTTTGGCCTTTCACGAGATTTTTACTGTACTTCAATTATTTATCAGATTAGTTCTAAAAATTTCACAGCGAGCCGGATTTGAGCAGAATCTGTGGCAAAGTACAGAACACAGTTTATTTGTCTAGAATAGGGGAGATTCCGATGTATTGAAATAAGAATTTCAGCATTTAGGCATAGTTTTTAATAATAGTTAAAAATACTGGTACTGAATAATGGAACATTTTTTTACTTTCAGTGCCGGCACTTTATCACTGTCCGTGAAGAAGTCAGAAACTGGAGCTGGGTCATGGATTGAAAATATTATTGGGGCGATACAGGCAGATTCTTCTTGACTCTTCTTGTGGATCTTCAAAATTTTTAATGTTAAGTTTTAATGTTTTTTGTATTTAACCTCAATGTAGTTTTTCGATGTTCATTCCGAAAACAATAAATAAGTTTGAAAAATTCAAAGTATGTGAAATACTTTAATTTCTAAATATGTGCACTGCTTTCGTACTTACAAGAAAATGTTTAGGACAACGTCAGCCTAATTTTTTATAGTAAATTTAATGGTATTATGTAATTTTACAGAAACAAATTTTAAGAGACATATTTTTACAAAATTTACTTTTCCTTCCAATATTTAAGCATTATAGGGCACTATAGCAGATCATAATATTTGTACATTTCAAAACCATTATAATATTACCGCTCATGTGTGTAGGGGGTACCTGGGCACCCCCCATAAAAAATTTAACTTTAAGACGTTTTCGGAGATAGTTAAAATGTCTGATGGGACCGAAAATATTTGGTGTTCTCAACCTAATAAGAGTATTCTTAAGGTCACTTGTGTGAATATTTCCAATTTTTATCATTTTTTAGTTTTTTACCGGAAGGCACTTGGAATTTGACCATGTAAAAGTGTGAGAGGTGGTTTTCTTGGGTGGGGAATATAACTTGTTTTTCTGTGAAGGTGAAGCGTGTGGTTATTTCAAACTTCTAAAATTTTTTAGGGTTTTCGTGAAGACACTCAGGATTTGTTCAGGTAGAAGTCTGAGGTGTGGTTTTCGGGGGTTGTTAAATATTATTATGCGGTTGGAAATATAACTTTTTGTTTTCTGAAGGTAACTTGTGTGATTATTTCAATGTAAAGTTTCTTAAAACTATTTTGCGTGAAGGTACGGAGGATTTGTTCAGGTAAAAGTCTGATGGGTGGTCTTCGCTGGTTGTGAAGCATTAATACGGGGTTGAGAATATAACTTGTTGTTTTCTAAAGGTGAATTGTTTGATTATTTCCAATATCGAAAATTTTTTATTGTTCTGCGCAGAGGCACTTGAGATTTGTTCAGGTTAAAGTGTTTGGGGTAATCTTAAGTGGTCGTCGAAATTTACCATGGGACCAAAAATATAACTTGGAGTGTTCTGTGTACAAGAATATTAGATAAAGAGGCACAATGGGTCTTTATGCGCAGCACGTTTTTTCTCCTCCTATAAATTAAAAAAAATTGATAAAGGGGGATGGGCACCCGGATACTCCATTAAGCCGATGAAGGTGTTCTTTTTGTCACACATATAATGGTTAATTCAGAACGAGAGAAAAATATTGATATTACGCTACTATATGAAGTATTTATTACGTGAGACCAGTTCGAATCATAGGAAGAATCGATACTTGCGTGCACACTGCATAATGCATATTGTTTAATTCTCAAACGAAAAAAGATAAAAAGAGAATCTTTTATTCTCGTTTCGCCCTAGGTGGCTCAACGAGTTAGTTTAGTTTTTATGATAATAGAAACTTTATGTGTTTCAGCACTGCACTAGAATAATATTAACAGATTAAGAAGGAAAAAACACTAAGGAAAAACACTATTTCGAGGGAAAAAGCCATGCGGCATAAAAAACCCTAATTTATTAAATGAAATTAAGAGTACAAATCTCAAAGAAAGACGCGAAAGAAAAAACGTTGCACGCCACACACACTCCCCGCACATTCGGCGATTCGCGTTCCTTGAAGGGTTCAAAGAAAAGACTCCTTAACCAGGAGATGGTTATAAGAACCACGATGCGACTATCTTGAGACAGTGGACAGAGTTTTGAGTGCGACTACCCGAAGGTAGTGGAAAGTTTTGAGTGCGACTACCCGAAGGTAGTGGAAATGACTGCGATTACACTTGGTAATCGAAAATGATATTACACTGGATGACCGAACACGAGGGAGCTCCGCACGCATTAGCCGAACCATCTGAACTGAGCTCCGACCGACAGACTCTACTCGATTCCCGCGGTCACTCATTCTTTTCTCTCTCTCACTTACAAATACGCTTTCTGATTGGTCAGAACGGTTTCTATTAAAACTATCAAGCCCACTTCACAGCCTTTTAATATTCGAAATTAAGTTAAAGTATAATCCACTAGTTGAATCTCTGTGTTAAGACTTAACACATATCCACAATTGAAGAAGAAATGAACGGGTCCAATGAATGCCAAATAGAGAGACCCAGTCGATGCAAGGACGCATTTAGGAAGAACATTCTTCTTCAACAATCATGCAAAGCTAAAACTGAATTGGATTTTTCTTTCTCTGATAAGGCAACTTTTAATGCTTCTCCCAAAACCCTTTAGTTACAAATCTCAATTACTCAGTACTAACGAAAAGGTTCTTCTTGACCTCTTTTCCACACGGGAGCTCAAGTATCCACTCCTTAATGTTCTGCAATAATACAGACAAATTTGCCACGAAAAGAGATTTTTACTTATGAAAATGATTAAAAACTTGAATGTGCTTTGTAAAGGAAGAAGCTTGCTTGGATTTTCAACTTTCTCTCATTCAAGAGCTCATCCAATAAGCCGTTAAGTTTGCAAAGCACAATTATATTCAAAATTAAGTGATCGGCAATTTCAATAATTTGGGTTCACGAATTCTAGAATCAAAAAATATTCCCAGAATAAGTTCATGAACCCACAGTAAACGAACTCTTCACAGCAGGACAAACTGGAACAATTGTGGAACGATTCACCAAAAGGAAAGAGAAACTAAATTTTGTTTTACACAAACATTGCAACCAGTTTGTACCAAATCATTTTCTCTTAATAAAATCACACCTGAATAGAAATCCTGGAGTTTCAATGAGAAATATGACAATTTTAAATGGATAGAAATATTACGTCTCCAATTGAATAGTTCGGCGTCTCGAATAATTAAATGAAATATGAAAAAAGGACATATTCGTGGCCAATTTCTGATCAGAGTGACGATGAAATTTGATTTTCTTCCTTTAAGTACTTTTCTTGAGACAACACAAATTTTGTTGTATCATGAAAAAATAAAATATATTGGACTGAAACGACTTACCAAAAAAGAATTTGATGTATTAGTCACCTGGGTTTGCCACTCCTAACACACTCCCACGATGCCCCGAAACGTAACCCTAAATTCAGAACTGTCAATTCTGTATTAATTTTATGAAAGACGAAGTGTTGCAAAATTAGAAATCGGATTTAAAATATTAAAATCTTAAGTTGTGCACATGTCGTATTTAATGGTCAAAATAATTTTAAAAAATTCTCACATATTTTAATTTTTCTAATTTTAAATGAATAAATTAAAATCATTAAGGCATATTTTCTATAATTGTCTTTTTTAAAACCTGCTGCTGAATTAAAATTCATTTGCAATTTTTTATTTATAACATATTTCTACAATTTTGTAAAAATAACTTATAAAGTTTTTTTTATAATATTCACACCTAAAAAAAATAATTTCGCACTGCATAAAAATAGGGATCTTGCATGCAAAATTTAAAAAAATAATTCTAAATATAAATTTTAGAAGCTTCCTGCAACTTGTCAGTGTCAATATAAATGCTCATCATAACAAAAGAGAATTTGAACCAACATACTGTACATCTCCAAGCTGGTGGGCAATTTTTTTTGATTCGTTTTTAATTCCATCAGGTATATAGTTATAGAAAAAAAACTTCAATAAACGTCCAGGGCCCGTTTTAGAAAAATTGAATAATAGAAAATTGTTTAATTTGTAGCAAACCAAACACAATACGCCACGGATAATATTACAATATAGTAAATAGTAAAATCCTATTGTGCCGCACCCTTAACTATTTGCTCTCAGTAATTGACTTCAGACCTCTTGGTGAAGCGTAGTATGTCGATGATTGATCGCGTTGTAATTTGCTCAGGTTCCATAAAATGGGACCCAAGGGTTTGGCTGCCTGAGCCTAGCTAATGTCGGGTACTGACATAATACATGCAGGGATGTTTCATCATCCCGGCCGCATTACACATCTGAACCAGTGTCCTTATGTGTTTCTTGGGTAAACCCAGGATTTCCTTGGCTCGGCCTATTCTGTACGTATATCCCAGGATGGATTTCGCCTGTCAGCAACCCTAAATAGTTGATAATAGAATATAATTTATAAAAATGCAAACATCCGTGGCCATGTAGTAATATAATATAATTTGTTTAATAAAATGCGTATTCATATCGAAAGGAATATAATCTAAAAATTGAAACATTCATAACCATAATTTAACTAAAATTCACATTAGTGAAATTCCATAACGGATTTGTCCATTCACACAATATTGTTAGAGTTTCATTAGAGGTTGATGTGCAATACATTTTTGCTTGTTCTGTCGGAGTATCATGTATTTTTTCCGAAAAAATACAATATGTTTGCAAATGGAGAATTCAGAATCATTTCAAAATTTGAAACACAAAATTAAAAGCAGCGTAATAAGAAAGTCAAAATCTTCATTTTCGGTTTCGTTCTTTGCGGAATTGAACTGCAGAGCCTATACCAAAGCCACCGAACGCGTCTTCGGGTTGCGAATAGAGAGTCCCTGTACCAAGGGTTTCTGCTGAATATGGTTACAATAATTAATAAGCACGAATGGCCCTGAAGGAACAACCCCTAAGCAGAGGCGTAACAACCATGCCGAAAGCTGAATGGCACCTGGGTGCGGTGTCTTAAAAGGTGTCTCTGGGATACCGGGCGACCTCTCAGAGTATGCAGCCTTATTCTTACACGCGGAGCTTTACAAGAACGGACGAGCCCTTTGCCTAGCTGCTCGTGAGAACAACAATAACACCACCAAACGACCAAAAAGTTGTAGATGCGATTCAAAACGATCGGACGCGCAGAGCACCCGACAATGGGTCGGCATGCAGTGCCGATCACCCTAAAGTTCGGCGTGCTAAAAATAATTTGGATCGAAATACGACGACGAACCGGCGAAACGCCTACATTGAGTGGACAAGTCAACTCAAGGATGACTTACTGGACTGCTATATTGCCAGAATTATGACTGTTCACGGAGGTTTTATGGCGCGTATGCACACTCTGTGGTGCCAGAAAAATCCAGAGCTTCAGCACGTTTTGATTCAATAATTGCGAAATCAACGTACCTACCTATGAAAAAATGGATATGTACACGGAACGCTTCCCCAACCGCTGCTTGAACAAGGTTTAGACGAACAAGAGAAAGCGACATTAAGACCAACCTCGGAAAGCAGGCACCTTCTGGTAGATGATCGCGATTTCAAGACAAGTAGGAACATTAACATGCCAGTTTCTCTCAAGCCCCAATATCTGGCTGAAATGGATACCTCGCTTCGTGAGGATATTTCGGAGGAGCCTGACCTCTGAACCATCAATTGCTCAATTTATGGTGCTGCGTGAGCTTTGGCTGATTGAAATCAAAGACTACAACCGACGATGGATCAAAAGACCAAAAGACACTTTCATCAACTGAACAAGAATATTGTATGGGCAGAACATAATGCGTCCTACGATCACACACTGAACAAGTCAGAGCTGCTGACAATCAAGCAGCATATTGTTGACAAAATATGGGTGTTATCTGACGCAAGGAGGAGAATACAAAAGAGGGAGAGATGGATCAGGGAGAATTAACAGTTTCTCGCTGACCCATCGCGCCTCTTCAGCAATCTCCCTGTTTCTGTCAAAAGTCCACCCAAGCCCAACGAGATCCCGAAAACACTGGAGTTGAAAGCAGATATTGACAATATCATCCGCTTCAAGGAGTTTTGCTACAACCTCATAGCAACTGAGGAGGAATGTCCATCTATTACTGCCGAAGAGGTGAAAAAAGAACTCAGGGGCACGAATAACTTTTCCGCTGCAGGACCAGATGGTATCAAGAACTTCTGGTGCAAGAAATTTACTTCTACACCAGGGCTGGCCACGGACCACTTGCAGTGTTCCTCCTGTCTCGCTTTTTCTCCCCTTTTGTTCCCTTTCTTTGAGCGCTTCTCCATCCTAGCAAAGACTGTCAAAGGTGCGTCTGCAAATACGCAGCAGCCTATCAGCGCGTCCTGTCAATGGCCTAGATTGACTATCGGAAAGCTTTCGATTCAACCTCTCATAGACTTATCATCTGTCTGTTGGAAAGCTTGAAGGTTCATCCACACATAATGAGATGCATAAAGAGATGAATGCCCCTTCAAAAAACTAGATTGACTATCTCGTCTGGAAATTGACGGGTGACTACGAAATTCTCTTTGATACCTCTGCGGCGACCCTAAGAATCGCGAGCATAAGGTCACTCATGTATTTTATGTGGATGACCTGAAGATCTATGCTTCTGGTGAAAGCAAACATCAGAGTGCTTTAAATATCGTCATAAAGTACACAGGAGACATTGGCATGGACTTTGAATTGGACAAGTGTGCCAAGATTCACCTCAAGAAAGCAAAGATTAGTGGCATTCTCAATGAACCTGAGCTTGTGGATATAAGAAACGGGGGCTCTCCAAAGCTGATACAAGCATCTACTTTGACAGATTCGGTCTTCAAATCTGTCGGCGTTGAACAAGGTATCTGCGAGTAACATGCTTGCGCTACGGGTTCTACTCTACTCGTTTGGAGTGGTTCAAAGAACAAAGAATCAATTATCAATTCGTCCGTTCAGCGATTGTACATCTCACGCCACCATGGCGGACGCGGACTTCTGAAACCCCAATGTCTTCATAACCGAATGGTTTTCAGTACAGCTTACATCGTTGCGAATTGCAGAGATCCTCTCCTAAAAATGGTTAGAAAACACGAGATGATTTGCAAAGGAGTGTTCCTTTACAAAGCCGCAGAGCAGGCAGCCGAGACCCTTGGCCTGAATTTTAATATCAGAAGTGAGGAAGGTGCATTACTCCATCCAGATGCTTCACTTTGTTATGTCCCGAGCAAAGGCGAGGATAGGTTGGAAAATGGTTAGAATTTGGGAGGTTACAAGGGCTGATTAAGTCAGGTTGGTAAAGCCTGACTATATATTCTATTGTGGGATTCGTTTCCACTTCATCAATCCAGGGGGATTGCGTTAATTCAGAACAACAGTAATTTAGATGATAATTATTTATTATAATATGAGAGTAGACGGAAGTTATAGTACAAGTAATAAGTAAAAACTTACGTTACCTTCCGGTCCGAAAGGGCAAGAGAAGAATTTTTTGGTCGATTGAATCCCCAATATGTCGTAGAATATCGACGGAATTCTACTAGGTTGTTTTAATTGATCTTCACAAAAACTCGGAAGTCAATCTGTACGACGACCGAAAGCCGAAGGGACTCTATTTCCAAAGTTGAATTTCACGTTACTATTTCGCGGTGATGTAGAAGCACGCGACTTAGTCAAGGCGGTTCGTAAATTGATGTGGACGGTACAACTGTTCAAACGATAAAGACAACCACCAGGGGTGAGTCTGGGATTTACATAGGAAAAGGCTTCTTCAAAAGTCACGTACGAATCGCTAAAGTCACGATCGGCACGTACAATTCGCCAAAGTTGCGATCGGCACGTACGAACCGCTAAATTTACGATCGGCACGTACTTGCTGATCTGTCATTTATCTGATGATTCAGGTTATTGCCTGTTTTTATTTATATATTAATTGTTGATGGATGATTAATTCTTTTACCCTTTTTTGCTCTTTCATGACCAGTTTCTTAATTCTAAATAATAGTTGTAAACACATGTGATATATGTGTTTTCAACTATTTTGTTACCTTGTTTATTTGTGTAATTATTTTATTACAATTAATTATCTTTTGGTCGATGAATTTCTTATATGGTTCCTTCCAATTACCGTGCGTTATTAAATATATGTATGCGGAAATTGTCTCTTGGTCTTCCTAGAAGTAAGGCGGGTTGCGTCTAAATAGGTGTTATGTTAGAGGAATAATTATGTTGAGTATGTAATAGTAATTCTATAGTAATTTGATAATAATTTATTATATATATATATATATATATATTAATTTTATAGCTTGTTATGTGGTTCTCCAACAACAACAATTTGCCTTTAAAGCTTCTGAAATGTTGATGAAACCTTTATCCATATTGCATGGAATTTGTGCTTGATGATAATTTGTGAAGGTAGAATTTGAGAATGGTAGGATTTCTGGGTAAGGGAGTCAGTTGGTCTGTTCAGAGTTGAATCTACAGATCTTCTTCTATTGCCATTTAATGTACCTTCAGAATGGTTTATTGGTTGTTTTCTTGTGTTGAAGCATGGATGGTAATATGGCTTTCCATCTTAATTTTCTTCTGAGTGTTCTCATCTTGTTGAAGGCGTTCCCTTGCCAGTGAGGTCTTATCAGGATAGGATTGCATTTCATATATGGGACAGCCATAATGAATGCTGACGTCATGCATACAGTTGTGGTGCAGCTCGTCTTATCTGCTTCTTATTCGCCATTTTGTGTTCATTACAGGCGTTCCTTTCGCTATGCAGGTGGAGTCTTACTACGAAAGGATTATATTTCATGTGAGAAGCGGCCATAATGAAATCGTGACTTCATCATACAAAGTTGAATATATAGCTTTCTCTTACATTAAATTGGAGTTTCTTCTTCTGGTGGAAACAGCCTCAAGGAGTCCAATTACCAGGATCATGCAGCATGATGCAGCGTCTCAAAAGGTATCTTGACTGGAAAAACTTTCGAATTTTATTTTCCGTCCTCCCTTCTTAAAATTGTTCGTTGTCCTCGATGAAAGCGTAGAAGGTGTTGTCTTAATAGTTTTGTTGTATATCAAAACAAGGGTGCGACATCTGGAGTGTAGACCACTCTTCACTTGAACAGCTTTTTCGAATGATTGCGTGTGTGTGCGTGTGTGTGTGTAGACATATAGAGAGTGGATACATTTTTTACCAATGAAGCATTCCCTTGGATAAATGTTGGTGTTGTTCCATCTGTACAAAAGAAATATGTATTAATAGGTTGGTAAGAATGTTGATGGTACAATGTTGTTTCTAGTCTTTTCGTTATAAGTGTTCTGGGATCGTCTGTCATCTAGGTTCCGTATGCCCATCCTTAAATTCTCCCCTCGTAACTTTTCAAAACAGCTACGCCTGGCACCTAGCTCGCACTCTGCTTGCATTGGAGGTGTATGTCGAGGTTTGTAATTCATGACCGTTTTTAGGGTTCCTAATTTAGCTATTTTTGCAATTTATTGTTGCAATGAAGTTAATATGGCTTGTGGTGATTCGTCACTCTTTTGTTTTATTACTAACTTGGGGGTTGAAGGAATTTTTACAATGCTTGAGGGAGATTCTACTTGATCTGGAGTATTTGCATATCCATTTTTCTCACTAGTTTCCTCGTTTCCATCTTCTGGAGTTTCGAGTTTATTTAGTTCACTTTCAGCCTGATTTATAAATGAGTTCATTCTGTGATGGAATTTCTTTTCACTCTCTAGTTCAAGTTTTTCGATGGCTTTTATTTTACATTTTTTTGATCCCGTTCCTTTATAATCAGTTATCTGATCTTTCGCGACTTTTGACTCTTTATCGATAAAAGGGATAGGTTTTAATGCGTTCGAATGAGTAACTATATGATTATGCCAAAATGAAATTTTGACCTTTTCTTGCCGAAGGTATTCTCGTCCTAGAATTCCATGGGTATTCAAAGGAAAATCTGACGAGGCTACGTGAAAGTTTACTTCAGAATCTCCTAGGTTCAATTTGATTGTACCTAAGGTAGAGATTATGTTTTGCGTTATTTCCGTTACTTCCATAGGCTCCCGTGTCAACTGAAAATGATGCTTTTTTGTTATAGAAATCAAGGGATGAAAATATCACGGCTGAGGATTCTAAATTAAACTTTAGATCGATATATGTTCGGATTTCTTCATGATTTTCACTCTTGTATGGCGCTTCTAGTGTTCTATGCTCGTTTGACGCTCTCCTTTCGTCTCGCTCCTCGCAGTGTCTGTTCGGCGAGCGGAGTGCGAGTTTAAATCCATGTAGGACTGAGGGTTGATCTCATCATGCTGATAATATGGATTTCGATATCCTATACTTTGTAACGGAGCCGTCGGAAAATGGGAGTAGGGATTGTATGTGTACGGATACTCGTGTATTGGTATATGGTTATACGGAAAGTGAATATTTGAAAAATCAGGGTTGCTTTCATTTATGAAATCTGAAAACTCGGATGAATGACAACGTTTATGATACGGGTTTTTATGTGTATCGGAAGTTGTCATAAAACGGACATAGGGGCTAGGACTACGGTCACGTGATCCTGAATAGCTGGGTTGAAGATATCTATTTTCGCGATAAAAGTTTGTAGGATATTGAGAGTTCAATTGTTGTGCTTCCATCAAACCGGATATACTGCCAGGCAACGCGCGTTTAAATGCTTCGAGGGCACAGTCATTGAGTGGAGCTAAAAGTTGTGCAACATGTGCATATTTATCCTCAAACGCAGCTTGAGCTCCTGGGTTTTAAAAGCACTACTCGATCGAAGAATTCGTTGTCACTTTTTTCTCGATTCATTCGAATGGTCGAAATTTCATGCAAATACCATGAATAGGTTTTGCGAAGGGCAAAGCGTTGTTTTAAGTGTTTGACTAGGTCGTTAATGGTTTCAAAAGTTTTCCCATGGATACTATCTCGGGCCGCCCCTTTTAAACGGGCTAAAACTGTTTTGAGTTACTGCTTTTCACAGTGGCCTGGCACGGAAGATTCCCCATTTATGATATCCTGGATGAAGTCTCGGACTGGCATGTTTTTTCCATCATAGCTAGGGATATTTACAACCCCTTGTTGTACGGCGATGTATTCTGCTATAGAAGTCATCAGTGCATCGCTGCGAGTGCGACTAATATCGCCACAAACTGGGTTTCGTTTGATTCATCATTAGGCATTTTGCGAAGTTTTCGTTTAAAACTGAGGGTGAATTTGGTTAATTACCGAGAAATTCGGATATGGTTAGAGTTAGTTGGAACAAAAATCTATTTTCCGACTATACCCGATTTTTCACACGGTAGTTTTATTGTTAAGGTGATAAAATCAACCATTTTTATTCAAGATTTTGATTTGGATGATGCCAATCTTGATAGTTGCGTTTCGGGTAATTGAAACTTTGAAATTGTTTATTTCAACGGAGGATGACAATTTATCTCTTTGAATTAAACTGTTACCATAGATGAAATGGCGAACTTAATTCTACTTCTCAGCCGTATGTCGATTTAAGTAAAATCAGTAACAAAAGGGTATAAGTCAATTAATTTTGAAGTTTTTAATCTTTTTAGATTCTGAATCCCTTTTAACACTCAATACTTTAAAAGTGTAAATTATTGCAATTTAAAGACAATTTGAAACTGTGGCGAAGAACTACAGTTCTAAATTAAGAGAATTTTTTGAACTCGACAGTTGTCCCTTTGATTTAACCCTCCGTTAGACGCAACCGGCCTGACAGGCCACCTCAAGCTGTTTTCGTTCATCTCTCGTACTACAGAGCGCACAGGGGCTTGACCTTCTTAGTATTCGTTAATCAATATCAGCTTTTTCGAAAACCTTTAATAAGTTTTATGGCAGATTAAGTAAAATGTGACTGTGATGCTTCAAACATGCCAGGTTCCCTGCACCCGAGCGGACGAAGTCGCCAACAAATTAACAAAAAGAGAAGCTTTCATAATTGAAACTTGAAATTTTACTCTCAAGGGTTTTTGGGGTGCAAATAAGCAATTTGATGTCAATTCCACACAAAAAAATGGCGGTTGCAATATGGTGGACACGTGTATGAACAGCTTTTTCGATTTCGATGACAATCGTCACACTGGAGTCCCATGAGTCGATGATAATACATTTGTCGTCATTTTTACAAAAAACATAATGGCGAATGCAATATGGCTGACAGTATTTTCGAAAACTTATCTCATTCCAACGAAAATCAGTATACGAAGCGTTTTTGAGTCACTAATAAAGTATTATTTATTCCGAAGGGAAAATTCATAACAAGAGGTGCAATTAAAAAAACACGAATTCGGTGATTCTACCTTTCAACAGTCGCCATATTAGATCCACCATTTTGAGTTTTGCCATTCTAACGTCAAAATCGTAATAAGCGAACCCAAAAACCCCCGTACATCAAGTTTCAGACGAGTTGAGAAAAAATCGCTAATTCTGCGATTCTGCCTTTCAATAGTCGCCATATTGGATCCACCATTTTGAATTTTGCAATTTCAACATCAAAATCGTAATCAGCGACCCCAAAAACCTTAAGATAACTTTCTATAACAATTATTTCTGATGTGCTTCTCGAATGAATACAGGTGGCCTGTCAGGCACATTGCGTCTAAACTAGGAAGTTTTAGGGTTGCGCCTAACGGAGGGTTAAGGATAATTAGAAAAATTTGAATAAGTGACTCTGAACCAATCTCAAAATTCAAATTTTTATGCACAGTCAAAACATTGGAATGGTTTATTTGAATTAATTCTATGATGAAAGCTTGATTTATCTAAAGGTGATGAATTCGCAAAGGAACTCAAGAGTGAACAGGATATATGCTATAGTAATCTGTAAACTATTTAAGTTATTCAATTCACGGATGAAAAACCGATAGCAACACTAGAAATTAATTTTTGTTTTACAAGATGACTTGAGAATTGTGTTTATCCAGCGCAACGAAATGAAAACTCCGTGACTATCCTTCGGGAATTATAATGCTGCTACCGAGCATGAACTGCTTTCAAAAATTATCTGAATTACAAATTTTTCAAGAGAGTGAATTTTAATTTTGAAAATTAAAGATAAGCTTCGAATTTTCTTTTGATCCTTAAGAATTCAGCAATGAAACGAAACTATTTTCACGTATCCATGTCAGTAAAGAAATTAAGCGAATATTCACGAATGGGTTGTAAAAAAAGACAATTTTGAGCAATGGTAAGTTTAATGCTTTTGAAATTTTTACTTATTTATTAATTTTGGATGATTGTCAGATATTAATTTTTAACAAATGTTAAAATTTAAATATCTGATGAAAATTACTCTATTATAAGTGCGTTATTTGTATAAAGTGAAAATTCAGCTAAAATGATAGTTGTGTTTCTCAGACGAAGTAGCATTCGTTATAATGCAAGCGAAATGTCTGACCGCAAATGCACATTCATCACTAACAAGCAGTTGCTGGCGTTGTCCAGTGGAAAAAGGCAGTAAAGGTTAGACCATTACACTATGCCGAGTAGTGAGCGCAAGAGTTCCTGTATTATGAAAGGCTCTGTAGCTATAGTTCGAATGGTTACAGAAGAGATAAAATAATGATCATTAATACACAATAGTATGATCTGCGTTGCGTTTAGTTAGGAACGCTACTGATTCATAATTGCTTCCAATGGCCAGAAGTGCCTTTTTGAATTAGTTGAGCAATTAGTATATTGAAAAAAGTGAAGATTTTGAATTAGTTAAATTTTCATTCTTTAATCATCTTTTAGATGAAAATTCCACTCGGTTGTGGTTCATTTACAAAATTTTGAATTCAAATTGTGAAATTCCAAAACAGAATTTTTATTTTAAAAGGTTGTTATTTCGCGGAAACGCGATTGTTGAATGATGATCTTTGATGACGTTGATTTAAACCCTTCACTTGTACCATCCTGCTATAAGGAGTTCATACAAGGTCAATTCAGGGTATTTCGAAGGATCGTTAACGATGGCAGAGCTTGCGAGCACGCGAAGTATACCAACGCCTATCATGCTTTTAACTTTGCCTTGCCCCGAAGGTGACCGAGCAACTTATCTGAGAAGGACTTATACTCTCCAGAGCCGATTAAGTAACTATCTTAAAACTACACTGAAGTTAAATTGTTAATAAAAACACTGAATTCAAACGAAAGTGACGATCCCACCGCTGCCACCATATCAGCTGTCACGTCCCGAGCAAAGGCGAGGGTAGGTTGGTAATAGAGTAGGTAAGGGAGGTTACAAGGGCTGATTAAGTAAGGTTGGTAAAGCCGGACTATATATTTTATTATATTTTATTATAAGTAAAAACTTACGCTACCTTCCAGTCCGAAAGGGCAAGAGAAGATTTGTTTGTCGATTGTATCCCCGATACGTTTAGGAATATTTCACGGTCAGGTAAAAGCACGCGACTTAGTCAAGGCCGTTCGTAAATTGATGTGGACGATACAACTGTTCAAACGATGAAGACAACCACCAGGGGTGAGTCTGGGGTTTATATAGGAAAAGGCTTCTTCAAAAGTCACGCACACTTTGAAAAAGTTCACATGGCACGTACGAGTCGAGGAAAGTTCACATGGCACGTACGAATCAAGAAATGCTGGATAGTTACGTACTCGTTTTGCGTTCATTGATTATATTTTATACTTCATTTTTATTAATTGAACTTATCCCTTTTTCAGTCATATTGATTTGGGTATTGGTTGTCGATGGATTATAGGTTCTGTTACTCTTCTCTCGTCCTTTTCCGACCAGTTTCTTATTTCTTAGTTTTAGATGCAAACACATGCGATATGTGTTTGCAACTATTTTCTTTACATTCACATTTGTGTAATTGTTTGATTAATTTATACACTATGCTGATACAAAATTAGCTTATCCTTTACTTGGAGGATATAATATGTAGCTGTACTTAATTTAATTACCCTAGCATTTCTGTATTATCAATGGTTATGTAGGTCGGTATGCTGATGGTATTACCTCTCTAGTTAGCTCGCGCCTACTTCCTTATCGACCGTCGCTCATTTATCATGCGTCATGTGTGGTTAAGTAGTTGCGGCTGACCACATAAGTCATTACCTACTGTGATACATTTACCATTCGGTTTTGCGAAAAAATTTTAAAATAATTGGGTATGTAGCAATATTTCCAATCTTTTAAAATTCTTTCAAATTATTGAAATAAAAAAAAAATCCTTCGATTTTTTAAAAATCACTAACTTTTTTAAGCTTTCGAAAATGTCTTGGCCTCTTTTAAAATACTCAAGAAGTTCTCAAATCATTTACAATTTTTTGAAATTTCTTTAAATTATTGAAGTCTCTTGGAAATGCCTTGGAGTCTTTTTAAATTCCTTAAATATTTATTTGAAATATTTTTGAATTACTTGAAAGTTGAAACTTTTTAAAGCGTTCGAAAATGCCTTGGAGTCCTCTAAAATACTCAAAAATATTTCCAATCCTCTGAAATCAATTGAATTACTGAAGTTACTTGAAAAGTCCTTGAAATATTTTGGAATAATCTAAATATTTTCAAATACTCTAAAATATTTAAAATCCCCTGAAATCAATTACGGCAATCAATTGAAAATTCCTTAGATTCTTGAAATTTTGTTAATTTCTTTAAAATTAAATGAATATTAAAAAAAAACCTAAAATATTTCAAATCCTTTGAAATTCCTTCAAATTATTCAAATAAAAAAAATGCATTGGAGTCATTAGGAATTCCCCAAAATATTTCAAGCTTCTCTCTTGTACCTCCATTTTGCCATTTTTTTGCATTCACTCTTTCATTCTTCCTCATTTGCTTCCCTAATACCCTCTAACTCCTTCATCCACTCTTCCCCCAAACCATCCTCCCCTAGAATCTTTACCACATTCTCTTGCCAGTTTTCTTTATCTTCCATTCCTCTCCTTCCCATACATATTATATTCATATCATTCCCATACATGCTCCCATGTTTCCTCTTCCCATTCACAGATTCTGCACTTCCTCTTCTCTTTCTTTTCCCAATACATACCTGCCCTTACCTCATTTCCCAATCTAAATCTTGCTATTCTGGTCCATCTTATCTCACCCCATCCCTTTTCTAAATACTTTGGTGCTGCTTCCTTTTTTATCACCTTATACAATTTATTATATTCTGATTCCTCAGTTATCCCCAATCTATCTATTAATTGTCTTTTCCTCTCCCTTTTTTCCACTTCTTCATAGTTGACTACAGTCCCGTCTTCTATTTCTCTAGCCTTAAAGAACTCCTTCCTTTCTTCTTCCAATCTCGTTAATTCCACCGCCCTTCCTCTTCTTTCTTCTACATCCATCAAACATTTTCTGGCTAACTCCCCTCCCTTTCGCTCCCTCAGCTTCTTCTCAAAATTCCATGACTTCTTTCCCGCTCTAGTGCTTAATTTATGTCTTTGCGCTTCTTCTCTCACCATATATCCCGGCGTCCTCCAGTCTACCCCTAGCGTCCACTTGATATACCTTTCTTGTAAACTCTCAATCTCTTTCCTTTCTTTCCATCCCCATATCTCTGCTCCATAACCTAATACCGGCCATACCAGCGTATCAAATAGCCACATTTTCCTTCTCCAATTTTTTTCAACCTTCTTTTTCGTATTCCCCATATCTGTTTCATTATCCCTGCTGCTTTTTTCAACCTTTCTCTTATATCAGCTCCATGATCTCCATTTGCTTGCAAGGTATATCCCAAATACTTAAAATCTTTTACGTATTCTAATTTTATTCCCTTCCATCTCCCCGTCCATTCTTTCTGTCTTCCATCTCCTCTTTCAAACCTCATTATCTTGGTCTTTACTACAATAAAATTTTGTCCATCTTTTTTCCATCTAAGTATTCCTCTAATCCTGTAATTAAGCCCGCCATCCCTTCTTCAGCCTCTTCTATCAACACTTTATCGTCTGCGTATGCCAGTATATAATATATATTTTCGTTCCCTATCCTAACTCCTCCTCACCCTTTTCTCTTCATTTCTTTTTTCAAGTCTGATATTAATGTATCAAATAAAAGTGGGCTCAGAGGACATCCTTGCCTTACCCCTATCACCAACCAGAAACTATCTCCTACTTGCTCTCCTACATTTACCTTGCTTTTTGTCTCCCTAAAAATTTCCGATAATCTCTTTATTAATCCCTCTCGTATCCTCTTTTTCACCATAACTTTTTCTATCTCGCCTCGGTCTAATGAGTCAAACGCCGCCTTTAAATCCACGAATACTGCTATCATTGCCCCTTTCTCCCTTTTAATCCTCTTATATACTAAATAGTTCAGAACATATATATTGTCCATCACCCCCATCCCTTTTCTAAACCCTGTCTGATTCGTTGGCTCTATCTTTTTCTCCACAACTTCTTTTTTTAACCTCTCCGATAGAACAGTCACATATACTTTATACAGTGTTGGCATAAGTGTCACTCTGTAATCTTGAACCTCCTCCCCTTTGCCTTTCTTCACTATTGGTATCACTACTCCTTCTTTCCATAACTCTCAACACCCCTCTCCTCTCCATACTCTATTGCACATTATCCATGCCCATTCCTTTAATTCTGTCCCCTCATATTTCCATACTTCATTTGGAATCTCATCTATACCAGGTGCCTATCCATCTTTCATCATCCCTAATACCTTGACTATTTCCTCCCTCGTAATGTCCTCCTCCTCATCTGTTTCCCTTCCATCTTTTTCTCTTTTTCTCCTTTCCTAACTTTCCTCTCTACCCCTCCTAGTGATTCCATAAAATATTTTTTCCATTCTGCCATCTCAATATCCCGGTTTACTCTTTTCCTTCTTCTTCTCTCTTTACTTACCACCTTCCAAACCTCTTCTTCCGTCCTAGCCTTCTCCGCTTCTTCATCAAAGCTTTTATTTTCCTCCTCTTTTTTTTGATCACACAATTCAGTATACTCCTTTTTTCTCCTATATTCTACTCCACTACTTGTCCCTTTCATCCATTTTCTTAATTCCCTTTTCACTTCTTTCTTCTTCTGTTTACGATTTTCATCCCAACCACTTCTATTGCCTCCTTCACTAACTTCTTTTTTGCTTCTGCACTCTAATACTCCTTTTATTTCTCCTATCATTATTTCCATTTTCTCGTTTACATTTCCTTACCTCATTTTCATATGTCTGACCTTTTCTTTAAACTGTTGTTTACCTTCCATTGACCAATCCCCTCTTCCTGCTCTTTTTACTTTTGCTTCCTTTTTAGCCTTATTGTTATTACTTATTCCTCCCTCTACTATTACTATTATGGGAAAGTGATCCCAATTTATATAATTCCCTACCTCTAGTTTCTTAAAATTCTCTCTTACATCGTCGTCCACTACAACATAATCAATTACCGTTTCCCTCTTTCCTTCTGCACGTTTATATTCCCCTTTCTTATCCCCTTCTATACTTCCGTTTAGGATAAACCATCCTATTTCCCCTAGGCTCTTTATCAACTTCTTTCCTTCTCCATTCAGTATCTTGTCTTTGGATTTTCTTCCTCGCTCTCCATCCCATCCCATTCCCTTCCTCCTCTATCACCTGTTCTCGCATTAAAATCTCCTCCTATTATAAGCCTAATCTCTTGCTTATTTTCTTTAATGAATTCACTCATATCCTCTGATGATAACTTACTGACACTGTTTTACCGACTGATGTGTCACAGAATCGGTGTAGCTTAACTACTTTTAAAAAATCAAATGGAAAATGAAAATTTTAACCCAAATAACGCACGATATGAAAAAAGTCAAGAGAATAAATAAGTTACTTTTTGAAAGCCCAACTAGATCATCATAACAACTTTTCGAATTTTTTTGAAAAATGAAAAATTGAAATTTTGATCGCACAAACAATAATTGAAAATCGAAAATTCCATTTTGCGATAACCCAGCAAAAGTTGTGCTCCCGAAAAAGATCTAGTTTGTTAATAATCACTTTTTGATCGGATGCGTATTTTTTGTTTTAATCGTAAAAAATAACATTAAAAAAATAAATTAAATTTTTGGAAAAACAACTCAAACTACGACAAAAAATAAACAAAAATTGTGCACCTAAAACATATCTACAAATTTTTTATCAGTCACTTTTTCGCAGGACGCGTATTTTTGGATTGAATCGTAAAAAATAACATTAAAAATCAAAATGGAAAATTTGTGAAAAAACGACAAATGGTACAAAACAAAAATTGTTAGACAAACGTTGTTCAACCAAAAAAAGGAGATACAAATTTGTTGTTAATCATTTTTTCATAGTACGCGTAGTTTTTGTTTTACTCGTAAAACATAACATTGACAAGAACAAAATTAAATTTTTTGAGAAAAAACACAAGGTATGAACAAAATTAATAAACAAAAGTTGTTCACCCTAAAAAGATCTACAAATTTGTTATGAATTATTTTTTTGACCGGATTTGTATTTTTTGTTAAAATCGTAAAAAATAATCTTGAAAATAAACAAATTAAGTTTTTGGAACATCGACACAAAATGCAATAAAATGTTACTTAATCAAATTTGTTTCGTTTCGAAGGCTGCGCACTTTTTTCTGATTATACAAACAAGATAATGAAAATACATCTATTTCAATATCAATGCTCAATCATACTCGATTTATTTCTAAAAAATTTTAATCTTAGAATTGATCCTGGTATTTTTCAGTTATGTTACATTGGCAATTTACCGACCTATTTTACAGTAACTAATTACTTTTTTTTAAAGAGATTGTCATCTTCTCTATTAGTGAACAAATCATTTTGTATTGTCTTTCGTGATTTTTTTCAACAGTGGTTTTCTTTAGTTAGGTTTTTCATTTAGAAATCTATTTTATATGTTTAATATTAAAATCTAAAATAGAAATGTGAAATAAACAACATTAATCGACTGTCTCAAGAAGCCAGTCGTGTTTTTAGAGAATAAAGGAAGAAACCAAATATAACATGTTAAAGTTTCCATAAAGTATAACCTCAAGTATAATAACCAATATATAACCTGAAATTGGACAGGAAACAGAAGAGAGCCTGGGAAATATTTTCAAAGATAAGTTCTTTTCTTTCTTATATCAATTTATATTAATTTTACTGAAACAAAATTTTTAAAGCTAAAAACTTCAAATATTGATGAAATTTCTTGATAAAAATTTTATACTATCGTGCCTCATGTAAGGATATGGGGGGGGGGGGGGTAAACTCTAAAGATACTTCAAAGCGGTTTAAAACTCGAAAATAAAACTGATGATGTTTCACTTGACGCGCTATTTTCAAAGATTCCTAAATACATTTTAAGTTTCCCTTAAACTTATAATATCGCTGTTCAATTATTATAATTATTTTAATACTTAAAGCAGGAGAATATTTAATATATATATATTTTTTGAATTCCCTCTAAAAATTATAATATTGCAGTTCAATTATTATAAATATTTCAATGTTTCAAGTGGGATTCGGCAGATGAGAACATATGAACCCCTATCTAATACAACGCTGCTGAAGGCTGGTGACCTTCTCAGCATAAATCACCAGCCTATTGAGACTCTCGGTTTCCTTTCTCATGTCTCCCCCCCCCCATCCCAGTAACAGAAGTTTTGGTGGGACTGACGTTACAACTTGACTCTCCACCATACGACCAATCACTGCTTAATTCGGACATGATTTCGACTCGCAAAACAAATTTCGCTCATGCAAGTGGTAGTTGGGTGTACAATCTAAACATGAATAATACAAACAATAAGGTAGCCTCGGAATGGACTGAAACTTTGATTGACGAAAAGCATACACACTGAGACTGGGTGTTTGGAATGCCAGAGGAGTGAATGATCTTAAAGTAAGAGAACTACGAGAAACTATGCACGTAAGGAAACTAGATATTCTATGTGTACCTGAGACGAAGAAAAAGGGTCGCGAAAGTAGAAACATAGAAAATGGGGTGTTGAAAGGCGGTTTTGAAATATGGTCAGGAGTACACAGTGAATCACATGGTAGTCAGGGGGTCGGTTTAATTATGAATGAAAAAGCAAAACAGCATCTCAAAGATCATGATTTTGTATCTCCCAGATTGTTTTGGCCTAGAATGAAGGTAGGAATCAGAAGATTATTTATCATAGCGTGCTACGCATCAGTTGATAGTGACTCGATAGAAGTCAAAGACGCCTTCTGGGACACTTTAAATGGTACAATAAGTATTTGCGATCAAGGTGAAAGAATAATTCTGCTAGGAGATATGAACGGATAGGTCGGTGTCCAACGTCAGGATACAGATACAGAAAGGGTGCTAGGTAAATTTGGGGATCCAACAAGAAAAAATTGTAACGGGGAAAAATTAGTTAGCTTATGCTCAGAAAAGGGCATATTTATTACAAATACTTGGTTTAAACCTAAAATGATCCACATGTACACCTGGCGTAAAGGAAATAGCCACAGTATAATTGACTTTGTTCTTGCGGATGAAAGACTAAGAGAATTAGTTAAAGATACAAGAGTCATGAGGGGTTCCGAATGCAATACTGATAATTAACTTTTAGTCTCCAAAATAAATTTAGGGCGGGGTGGAGAAGAAAGAGAAAAAAAAACGCCAATCAAAATTGAAAGTGTACAATTTGGAAGGGGTTATTTAACAATAAAGATATAGAGAGCGCGTGGACTTTAATACGGAATATTATCGTCAAAACTGCGACCGAAGTATGTGGTACGGCGGTTGTAGGAAGAAAATCTGGTGATGCATGGTGGAATGATGAAATTGAGGCCGCCCAAAAAGAAAAGAAAGAAGCGCACAACAAAACGCTGAACATGACCCGTCTTAGCGATGAGGAGAGAAATAGGCTCAAAAATGATTACAGACACAAAAATAGGAAAGTTAAACGACTAGTCAAAGAGAGTGAAGAGAAAATCAGAACAGAAGAAGAGAACAAAATACAAAACTGCTTTGAAGGAATTATGAAACTACTATATAAACAGTTGAAGGAAAGTAAAAGTACAGAGTTTACCAGCATGAGAAACAGCAAAGGTGAAATGATATATGATATAGACGAGACAGTAGACGCTTTAAAAGACTCTTTTAAAGAACTATTAGGAGGTGAAGATATGGGACAACAAAACTGCGACATAGAAAATAATGCATTAGAAACCCCAATTGAAAAAGTCTGTGTCACTGAGGTCAGAGACATAATTAAGAATTTGAAAAACGGTAAGGCTGCTGGTATAGACAGTATTAGCGCTGAAATGCTTAAATACTATGGCGAGTACATAGCTCACAGGTTGTGCGAATTGATAAATTTATGTATCGAGACGGGGGAAGTCCCAGACGATTGGAGGAAAGCGATTATCGTACTAATTTACAAAAGAAAGGGAGATAAAAGAAACTGCAGTAATTACAGAGGTATCAGCCTACTAAGTACCGTAAGTAAAATATACTGAAAAATACTTATTCGTAGGGTAATGGAAATCACAGAAGAAAATATATGGGAAGTCCAAAGTGGATTTATGCCAGGAAGATCATATACAGATCAGATATTTAGCCTAAGACAGATCACAGAAAAGAGCTTGAGAGTAGGAAAGAAAGTTTTCTGTGCATTTATTGACCTGGAAAAAGCATTTGACAAAGTAAATAGAAATAAACTTTGGGAAGTCCTTAAAGAGTACGGAGTAAATGGAGGGCTCCTACAAGCAATAAAAACAATATATACAGGTAGTAAAGCGAGTGTAAGGTAAATGGGAAACTGAGTGACTGCTTCGATATTATGCAAGGCGTAAAACAAGGATGCGTTATGTCCTTGTGGCTATTTATCATATTCATGGATAAGTGTCTAAGAACTGCCCTCTTCGACGAAGAAGGTGTAGACCTCCAAACAGTCAAGGTACGTGGGTTAGCTTTCGCAGATGACAAGTTTGTTATGGCAGAATCAATCAAGGACTTGCAAAGAATGTTGAATAAACTTCATACAAGCATGAAGAACATGGGAAAAGGGAAAAGTGAAAAAAGGAAAAAGGGGAAAAAGTGAGAAAACAATATGCAACATTGTCCTAAATGATGAGAGATTAGAACAAGTTGACAAGTACGTATATCTAGGTAGTATATTCACTAGCGACGGAAAAATAGATGGGGAGTTAGATAGGCGCATAAATAAGGGTAAGCAGGTTATCGGTAGAGCAGGGTCCATCCTAACAAATAAAAACATATAAAAAAAAGCTAAAATGGCCATAAATAATTCTATATTCGTACCGACTATACTATACAGTAGCGAGACACGGACCTGTATAGAAAAGGACAGGAGTAAAATTAACGCGATCGGCATGAAACCTCTGCGCGTAATATGCGGGAAAACACTGATGGACAAAGTCTGAAACGAGACAATCCTCAAAGAATGTGGTGCAAAAGAGACACCAGTTGACATATGCGAAAGAAATCAGTTAAGATGGTTCGGACATCTTGAAAGAATGAAAGATGAACGACTGACCAAACAAGTGTATAAAGGTAAAGTAAATGGCAGAATGCCCAGAGGTAGACCGCCGAAAGAATGGTTAGAATCTGTAAATGAGACATTAATGCGAAGAGACATAAGAAGCCATATAAACACAAGAGCTTGCATGAAAAAATGCATGGACGTGAAGGAAGCTAGTGTAGTATGCCAGGACAGAAAAGTGTGGCGACAAATAGTTTGTAAACAGAGTGACAATAGAATGAGTGATGCCTGAAACAAAGACCTTGGATACTAATGGGCCCAAGTGGGGAACCATACAGAACAATTTTGTGAGGCTCTTCACTTGGGGTGATCGCTAGAGAGATTGATCAGCAACCTGGGTCGGAGCAGTGTTGCCTACCCCGAAAGGGAAATGGCTCAATTGTATAATAATAATAATAATTATTATTATTATCATTATTATGTATCCCTCGTAAATAATAATTTAATAAATAATAAAATATATCGAAATATTTCCAAAAATGTAATGTTTAGTATTTTCCAGAGGATAGATTTTTATTTTCGTTGAAATGTGAGTCAATGCCGAGTTTAAAGACAGGTAAAGATTATTTTTTTCTTGGCGATGAGACCTGCGAGGCCGCTTATCTTGTTGACAAGGAAGTGTTTCGGCTCACCGACGTTATTGTAACAAATATAAAAAATATTACATTTTTTTCTGCTACGAATGTTAAATTTTTTTGATTACAAATTTCGGGAATTTACTAATTTCTTGAATTTGAAAATTCTTAATTTTTCTAGTTTCCTCAACTATTATTTTCGGAATATTTGAATTTCGGTACTGAATAATTTCGGTAGTTTTATTTTTTTCGGCAACTTGAAATTTGGGCAATTTTATATTTCGGTAATTATATTTTCGGTATTTTCGAACATTTCGGATTTTTATTTTGTGGCAAAATTACCTCATTCCATATAATTTAATTTTTTTTAGACAAACAACAATGAATGTTAAAAAAAAGAATTAATATTTTGAAAAATTTATATTATATAATAAAAGAAGTTTTTTCTAGATTAGTTTATCAAGGACGAAACTCACAGGATATTTCCTGTTTGAGAAAATTCATTCTCAGTTTTTTCGAAAAATTGACGCCATTTTGGTAACTTTCAAACAAATTTGCGTTTCTTTGAGGAATTTTAAAGAGTGCTGTTGCACAGAAAATTAAATCAGGGTAATTTTTTGTAAGATACGCAAAAAATGAATTTTCAAGCCAGAAGGACGAATTTGTAACCAAAAAAATTAATTTTCGACAAAATTGGAATTTTCTATTGAAATACTTGAATTTTGAACAAAATACATGAATTTTCAACAAATTCGTTGAATTTTTATACCCGAAATATTAATTTTCAACAAAAAATTAAATTTTAAACCAAACAGTTGAATTTTCTAGCAATTTCAAACCAAAAAGACGATTCTTCTACAAAAGAGTTAAATTTCTGAAAAAAGGTAATTTTTGAACTTTAGACTTTCTACCAACATACTTTTTTTCAACAAAATACACGAATTTTCGAACAAATTGTTGAATTTGAATACCGAAAATAATAATTTTGAACAAAAAAGTTAATTTTCAACCAAATAGTTGAATTTTTTAGCAAAATATTTGAATTTTCCACCTTCAAACAAAAATAGTTAAATTTTCAACGAGAGATGAATTTTCAACCAAAATTATGAATCCTCAAGCAAACTACTGAATTTTTAACGAATTAGATAAACTTTCAAACAAGTAGTTACATTTTCCAACAGAAAAGACAAATTAAAAAAAAATAGCTGAACCCTTTTCAGAAAGTTTTTTACCAAAAAAGATCAATTTTCCGACCAAAATCAAGATTCTACAAAAAATGAAGAGTTTAATTTTCTACAAAAATGTTCGTTATTTTGCAACAAACTAGTTGAGCTTTTTACCAAAATAGTTAAATTCACAGGCAAATTCAACCAAAAAAAGACGAATTATCAACAAAATAGCTAAATCGTCAACCAAATCAGATTAATATTCTATCAAAATAGTTGAATTTTCAACCTAAATACATTTGATTTTTTCATCAAAAGAGATCAATTTTGAAAAGAAAAAGTCGAATATTGAAACAAGAAAGAAAAATTGTCCATTGAATTGTTGCATGAATTTTCAACCTCGAACTTTTTGAAGTCATATTATGAATTTGTCATATATGAATTTGTAAAGTCATAAAGTGTAGAGTAAATTTGGAATTTCTTAGTTTTTCAGTGCTTTTTGAAAATATTTTAAAATCTGGAGAGTTTCGAAGTTCAAATTTTTTAAATTTTTTAAACCTGGAAATTGAAACTTAAAAAAAAGTCTATTCTTTATACATGCCTTTAAAAACGTTATACCTTCAAACAAATTTAAGAACGTTCCCTTAATAATTAAGTTACTTAGTTCAGACTAATCACTGATATTATTTATAATTATATTTTGAACTACATAAAAAATTGAAATTTCTAACTTTTTTAAAACAAATCTGTTTGAAAATTTCAATATTTTGTAAGGATTATTTTTTTTCTTTAAAAATGAGTTAAGGGGTCATTCTACTATCTCGGCAAAAAAAAGGTGATTTTCCAGAATTTTTTTCTCAACAACTACTTTATATAATTGAATAAATTTTCCAGCTTTTATTTATGCTCTCTTAATGTTTACAAAAACAATCTTTTTACCTAAAATTATCATTTAGTTTAGGTATTATTTAACAATAAACAAAGTGTCTCAAAAAAAGGCATGTCCACTGCGCGCACGATATCTCCAGTCAGCATCATCTGAAACAAATAAATCAAAAATTTTCTTCATTAATATGACCATAGCTCTGGAGTGACACAACGGATTTTTTTATTTTGCAAAATAACAAAATGGCGGCAGTTTAAACAAAACATTTCCAAGAATCGTGTTTTTTTGCTCTTTTTTGTTAATTTAACTATGATAAAATTAAAAATTTTGAAAACCGCTTCGTCACTCTGTAGATATTTATGTTTGGAATAAACGTAGAAAATTTGAGAGTAATTGTTCCACAAATTTTTGAGAAATCGTGCGCGCAAAAACGTTGTTTTGAGAAAAACGCGTTTAAAGTTTTCGTAACATAAAAATTGTAAGAAAAAGTTACTTACGCTTAATCAGCGACCCTTGCTCCATGTAATATTCCTTTTGCTTTTTTGATTGAATCCTCCTGATTTGATAATCTCTTTCACTTTATATCTAACATTTTCACTAAACAAAACTGCACAAAATGAAACAACGCTACGACGTTTACAAGCTCTCAAAAGTGTGTGAAATTTTGATAAAATATTTCTTATATAAAGAATTATATGAAGAAAAATAAATCGATTTTTCAAAAGTGAGATAGTCGAATTACCCCTTAAATCCTGGCGAACACTTGGCCAAGTAAGATTGAATAAAGTTGTATAAATGCTGGCAA
>CAKNYM010049356.1:167894-199050 GCA_932195095.1 Andricus curvator
AAATTCATAAATTTCCTACTAAATATCTGAAGTTCTAACTAAAAAAGATAAATTTTCTACTAAAAGAAAAGAAATTTTCAACGAAATTGCTAAATTTGCAAAAAAAAATTGAATTTCCAACATTATAGTTTAAGAGATCAATTGTCAACTAAAGTAATAAAGCTTCAAACAAAAAAATTACTTTTTAACAAAGTAGTATAACTTTGAACCAAAAAAGATGAATTTTCAACAAAAAATTGTATAACTTATGTTCCAACCAAAAAAGATTTTAATATTAAATAAAATGCAGTTCAAATTAAATAAAAAATACGAATTTTAAATATAATGCCTAACTGTTAAGTTCCAACATTAATTTTCAACAAAAAAATTTTTTTTTTAACAAATTAGTTAAAGTTTTAAGAATAAATTTCTAAAAAAAAGTCAATTTTCCAACACATAGTTAAATTGTAAACTAAAAAGATCAATTTTCAAAAAAAGAAAAACGAATGTTTAAACAATTAGTTAAATTTTCTACCGAAAAATGTTTTTTCAACCAAAAAGATTGATTGATAAGTATAAAGAATAACTCTCGATCAAAAGAGGTGATTTTCGAAACAAAAACGAACAAGTTAAATTTTCAGTTAATCAATTTTTCACCGAAAAAACAGATTTTTATCAAAACAGTTCATTTTAAACCAAATAGATGATTTTCAACAAACAACGTAAAATGTAATAGTTGAAATTTCAACCAAAAAATGTATTAAATTGAAAGCCGTTGAATTCAACTAAAAATAAAACAAAAACAAATTTTCAACCAAAGACAAGAAACTCCAACCCATAACATTTTAATGAAAAACATTTGAATTCAAAAAAAAAAAAAAAAAAAAAGAAGAGAAGACGATTATTCTCCAAAACAGTTCGTTTTTTAATTTGTATATATGGTAAATATGGTGAATTTTCAACAAAATAATTGAATTTTCAACCTAAAAAGATGAATTCTCAAGAAAAAAGTATAATAGTTGATATTTCAACCAAAAAAGATGAAATTTCATTTTAAAGAATGAATTTAAAAACCATAAAGTCGATTTTTCAACAAATAAAGATTTTTCAGTCATGAATGAAAAAAAAGTTCACCTAAATTGTTGAACCTTGAAGCCAAAAGACAAATTTCATGTACAAAAATCAAATTTTCAACCAGAAAATATGAATTTTCGGAAAAAGTGAATTTTCAACAAAATAGTTAAATTTTCAACCAACGAGATAAACCTTGATTGAAAAAAATTTACGAAAATAGTTCAACATTCACCCACGCGATTGAATTTTCAATTGAAAAACATCAGTTTTGAAAAAAAAAACAGTTAAGCTTTCAAACAAAGAGATATATTTTCAACCAAAAACTGATTTCTTAATAAAGTTGTTCAAACGAAATTTTCAAATAAAATAGTTGAATCCTCAAGCAAAAAGATTGATTTTCAACCAAACAATAGCACTTTTATACAAGAAAGATGAAATTTCTACTAAAAGAGATACATTTTTTAATTAATGAGACAAATTTTTAAAAAACAGTTTTGAATTTTCATCCAAAAAAGATTTCAGTTTGAGTTTTCAACATCAAAATATGAGTTTTAAACAAGAAGTAAATTTCCTTCTTTATCTTGTTTTTTTTTTTAGTTTCGTGTTGGTTCTGTTTGTGTATTTGTTCTATTGTCTAGTCCCCTCCACGTGGTAAATATTATGTGCTTTGGCTTATGGATGGGGGAAAAAGAGTTTGTTATATAAGCCGCCTCTGAAACAGAAGAGGTTGTCTGTTAAAAAAAAAAAAAAAATGAATTTCTCAATCTTCGTCGTTTTCTTTGCGATATGTGTGGCTTTTCTCGCTGTATCTGAGGTTGCAGGTTGCATGGATGGGTGTTGGCAAGGAACCTATTGTTGCGAAATTTGCCTACCATCTAATGGTAAGTCTAAAAATTATTACTAACCAGACCATAATCTACACGCGCGCCTAATAGATTGTAATTTACAGTATAATATACATGCGCGCATCATCATTTTTTTTCTGTGAAACGAGTTGCTCAAAATATTTTTATTACTTTATTGCAAGTGGGTCACGATAGAATTATTCGGCATCAAAATTGGTGCCATGTTCAAAGAAGATAATTTTTGTTGGAATACGACTATCTTATACGAATTAAAATCTAGATCATTTTTCATTTTTCCAAATATATTATTTTCGATGTGGAAAAAAACTTTTAATATCTTTATCGGTACCGGGAACCAAAAACTTACCACTGACAATAAGATTCATTCAAAGAATCTGGAGAAATTCAACACAATTTTATTAATATTAAAAAATTTGAGAAAGGCATTGGATTATTTTAAAAGATATTTCGAAGATTTAAAAATTTTGAAAATACTATAAAATAATTCAAAGCATAAGAATATTTCAAAAAAAATCTTAACAAAATGTAGATTTTTGAAGATTTAGTACAAAAAAATTTATAAGATTTTTACGAATTTTGGAACATTTCAAGATAATAACAAATTTTCTCCTAAGTTCCTGGGAGAATTTCGAATGACTTTTTATTTTTTATTTTCAAAAATTAATTATTAGAACAAATTTAAAAAGATTCTGTAACATTTGAAAAGATTACTAAAAAAATCTGGAAGATTATAGTGCAATTTTTTTTGTTTCAACAGATTTTTCACAAATTTTAGAAAAAAATTACAATCATTTTAAAACATATCTACAAGTTTTTAGAAAGTTTGCAAAATGATGTAAAATTTGACATTTTTTTTTTAAATTGAAAAAATGTAGATTTTTGAAGATTTTCAATAAAAATTTGTAAAGCTTCTTAAGAATTTTAAAAGATTTCAATAGAATGAATTTTTCCTAAGATTTAAGAGAATATTTAAGAATATTATAAAAGAGTTTAAAAAAATTTCAGGGATAATTCGAGTCGTGTGAAAAATATATAGAATTTTTGCAAAAATACCAAAAATAATTTAAAATTTGAAAAGATATCACAAAATTAAAAAAAAAACTGTAGATTATTTAAGATTTCCTAAACTAAAAGTTCCGAAGCTTTTTGAGGATTTTTAATTTTCTTAAGAGTGCTGGGAAAATATAAAGTGATTTTTTATTTTGAAAAAATAATTTTAACAGAATAGTTAAGAAGAAATTAAAACACCTGAAAGGTTGCAAAAATTGTCCAGAAAGAATCTGGAAGATTTTAGGACAATTTTAGGAATAATGCGAGTCAGTTTAAAAGGTATTTAAGAATCTTAGAAGTTTTGAAAGGATTGAAAATATTCAAGAACTTGAAGTTTTCCGAAAATTTATAAAATATTTTTAAATTTTTTTCAAACTTTCACGAGTTTTAAATATCTTCTAGGCTGAACTGAACTTTTCTTAAAGTTTGGTAAAATACTGTAATTAAAAATACTTCATTACAAATTCTCTTGATATGCCTTCGACAAATCTGAAATTTTCAAAAATCTTTTTGAATTTTTTCAAGAACACACACGCACACACACACACATATTTTAAATTAAAATTAAAAATTAGTTAAAATTTGTTAGGAGAAATCTGAATTATTTTAAAAGATATTTCAGTGTTTTCGAAATTCTAAGAAGTTTAGAAAATAATTCAAATCTTAAGAATATTTCAAATAGTTGTTAAAAAAATGTACCAAATAATAACCATTTCTTTAGATGATAATTTAGATTTTAACAGAAAATTTTACATGATTTGAAAACTTTGCGTATTTATTTTTTTTTATGAAGATTAATTATTTTATTTGAAAACCCTCTTTTTATTCAAAACTTTGCTATTATAATAACAATTTTGTTGTTGTTGTTAATTGATTTTTCTAACTGAAAATTTAAATATTCCTGTTTCGTTGAACATTTATCTACTTCAGTTGAAAATTCGACTTTTTGTTTGAAAATTTCTGTATTTTGTGGAAACTTTATCTTTTATAGTGAAATATTAATCTTTTTGGCGACTCATTCACCTTTTGGTTGAAGATTCAACAATTAGGTTGAAAATTCCACGAAAAATTAAAATATTTAATTGCAAAAATTTTTTTTTTGTAGAAAATTAATCTTTTTAATTGAAATTTCATTTATTTTTTTGAAAAATAGTTTGTTTATTGAAAATTAATTTTTTCAACTCGAAAGTATCTATTCCATTTTTTGTCGAATTCTTTTATAGATATTTAATCTTTTTGGTTAAAAATTTAACTATTTCGTTGAAAATTTATTTTATTTGTTTAAAAACCTATTTCTCTAACTTAAAATTATAATATTCAATTTTTTGTTGAAAATTTATATTTTTTAGTTGAAAATGAATCTATTTTGTTGAAAATTTGTGGTTTTTTGGTAGAAAATTCATCTTCTTGGTTAATAATTCACCTTTTAGGTTGAGAATTCACCTAATTTAAAAGCTTCAAACAAAAAAATTACTTTTTAACAAAGTAGTATAACTTTGAACCAAAAAAGATGAATTTTCAACCAAAAATTGTATAACTTATGTTCCAACCAAAAAAGATTTTAATATTAAATAAAATACAGTTCAATTTAAATAAAAAAGACGAATTTTTAATAAAATTCCTAACTGTTAAGTTCCAACATTAATTTTCAACAAAAAGAATTTTTTTTAACAAATTAGTTAAAGTTTTAAGAATAAATTTCTAAAAAAAAGTCAATTTTCAAACACATAGTTAAATTGTCCACTAAAATTTTCAAACACAATTTTTTTAAATAAAAGACATCTTTAGACATCTGAAATTAAATGTTTTGTGAAATATAAGTTATTCTTTGGAAGTCAAAGAAAATAAACTGTTATTTAAAAATGTATGTGTTATAAATTTTGTCTCTTGTCTCAAATCAGAAGTTGTACAATTTATATACATTCTTGTGCATTTTCCAATAATTATTTATTTAAATTACAACAATTGTTTTTAATTCCAATTTTGAATTGCGCGCCAACTGCGGCCAACCAGTGCGCGGCCCGAACGCAAGCGCAGTAGCAAAAGACGCCAACATTGGCATCACTGACTATTATCTTCTCATTATTTCGTATCTGTTGTTGTTTGCAAGAAAAATGCGAAAATTCGATTTTAGGAAAAAAAATTCTCCTGGCCACAAAAGTTATTTACCTCGCATAAAACGCACAAGATATTTTTCTTATGATAGTAAAAATTCAACAAAGAATTCACAAAAAATATACGCGTGGGTTTTTTGAGAAAATCGTCTTTTAATGTTTTCGCCTAATTTCCTCTAAAAAAAATCCTGCCTAATTATATTTAACGTAAACAAATGAAGGTTGAATAGATTAAGTAGTAAATATTTCTTGTTTTTCCATTTAGAGGCAGTAGCTTGTAAATATGTCATATTTTTCGAGGTGATGTGGCCTATTTACAAATTCCACAACATTATCTTATTCTTGTTTCAATCTAACTGAACATTACATTAATAATGTAATAATGTAATAAAAATGTAATAAAATATGTAATGAAATTATGATGATGTACAATAATGTTATGTATTAATGTACCGGCAGGTAACTTTTTTTCCGGTACCGGCTGAACATGCACTGCCTTTAAAATAATCAGGGTGGCGATTCGGCGGACGATTTCAAATTCCCGGTTTTCCCCGGTCAAGTTTTTCAATTTTCCCGGTCAACTCAAAGTAACATATTTATATTTGCCGCAAAACACAAACATTTATTTTAATTCATGACGTTCGTTCTAAACATATTTTAACACAACAGAGCAAAAAGGTTGCAAAATAAATGAATTTTGAAAAAAATACTTAAATTTTCCACTAAAAAATATCAATTTTTTACAAAAAAATGGAATAGTTAAACTTTCAGTTGAAAAAATTAATTTTCAACAAAAAAACGCATTTTCAACCAAATAGTTCAACTTTTAACCAAAGTGATGAATTTTCAAATCAAATTATGAATATTTATCTGGAATAGTTAAATTTTAAACCAAAAAGATAAATTTTCAACTAAAATGATGAGTATTTAACTGGAACACTCGAATTTTCAACCAAAAAGACGAATTTTTAAATAAGATTACATTTTAAATAAAAAGATTAATTTTCTACCCAAAAATACAATTTTTCAACCAAATACATTAACTTTTAATGAAACGTTTGAAGTTTTAATAAAAGAAGACAAATTTTCAACCAAATAGTTAAATTTTGAACTAAAAAATAATACTTTTTAAACGAAAATGGAATAGTAACATTTTTAGTTTAAAAAATTATTTGTAAACCAAACATAAGAGTTTTCAACTAAAACAATGAATCTTTAACTGAAATAGTTCAATTATCAAACCAAAAAATTAATTTTAACTAAAAAAAGATAAATTGTCAACCAAAACTTTAATAATTAAATTTCAAGTTAAAAAAATTAATGTTTAACCAAACAGATGAATTTTCAACAACAGATATGGAATTTTCAATTCGAATAAGTTAAATTTTCAGTTAAAAAAATTAGTTTCAACAAAAAAAACTAACTTTTCACAACAACAAAAACTAACTTTCAAAATAATAGTTACATTTTCAAACAAAGTGATGAATTTTCAAATAAAATTGTAAATATTTAGCTGCAATAGTTGAATTTCAAACCAGAAAGATGAATTTTTACCTGAAATGATGAATCATTAACTAGAATAATTGAATTTTTGACCAAAAAGATTAATTTTCAACCAAGAAGATTAATTTCTACCAAAAAAGACGAATTTTCAACTAACAAAGATAATTTTTCAACCAAAAATTGAATAATCAAATTTTTAGTCAAAAATGAATGTTCAACCAAAGACATGAATTTTGAACTAAAATTATGAAATATTCAACTGAATTAATTGTTACATTTTCAGTTGAAAAAAAAAAATAATTTTCACCCAAAAAACATCCAAAGATAAAACAAATTTCCAATCAAACAGCTCATTTTTCAACCAAAGAAATGAATTTTTATTTCAAACGATGGATTTTCAACTAAAAGAAAAAATTAATTTTCAACAAAAGAGCTTAACTTTCAACCAAATAATTTTATTTCAAATCTAAAAGATGAATTTTCAACTAAAATAATAAATATTTGACTGGAATACTTAAATTTTTAACCGAAAAGAAGAATTTTTAAACAAGAACATCAACTTTCAAAGAAAAATAAGATAACTTTTTACCAACAAAAAAATCGATTTTTAACAAAATACACGAATTTTCATCGGAATACTTAAATTTTCAATTAAAAAGACAAATTTTTATCCAAATTGTGGAATTCCGAACTTGAAAATTTTAATTTTCAACTCAGAATGGAACAGTTAAATTTTCGTTTAAATTAATTAATTTTCAACCAAACTGGTGAATTTTCAAATAAAATGATGTATCTTCAACTGAAATGATGAATCTTTAACTGTAATAGTTTAATTTTATGCCAAAAAGATGAATTGTCAACCATAAAGTTCAATTGTCTACAAAAATAGATCAGTTTTCCACAAAGTACATACATTTTCAAACAAATAGTTTAATTATTAAATGAAAAATATCAATTTTCAACCAAATAGTTGAATTTTCATCAAAAAAAAAGATAAATTAATTTTTAACAAAAGTTTAACTTTTAACCCAGTAGTTGAATTTCTAACTAAAAAACGATGAATTCGCAACGAACAATGTACAAAAAAATTTCTATTATAATTCAGAAATATTTCTTCTTTGAAATCCTACTTCTACTCTGAAAACTGCTTGAAGTACTGTTATTACCTAAAATTTGGAAGGGGGAACTTTCAAATTGTGACGAATTCTGACTTGAAAGAGGGATTTTTAAAAATTGCTTTTTTCTCAATCCGAATTATAATTCCTTTAAAAAATTCCCCTTCCATGTAAAACATTCCCTGTTCCAAGTCAAATTATATTTCTTGAATTTTGCTATGATCAGAAGTAAATTCCCGGTTTTTAAATTAAATTCCCGGTCATTTCCCGGTTTTTTCCCGGTCAATAAAATTCCAGGTCATTTCCCGGTCTTTCCCGGTTTCCCGGTCAAGTCGCCACCCTGATAATCCAAGAAAATTTAAGTTTTGATAGCATCAGTTACTAATTAATTAATCAGTTCACACAGTATTAAAACCAATAAACAATTATCTGTATTGAAACAATAAACTAATGTTTACTTTATATTTTTCAGAAAATGTAAAGTATTAATAATCTTTTCAAATAATTCCATGAGAACTTAGAATATATTTACATATAATTTCAAATATAAATAAACTGTTATTATACAAATTATAGCCAAAATTAAATTACATAACCTTAGAGTAAATGATCAATTTATGTTACTTAATTGAAGAATATCAAACTTCAATCTTTATGTAATTCAATATTGTGAACAAAACTAATCTGTTGATTATAAATAATTCAGTTGACAACATAGAAAACATTAAACTATATAACCGAACCATTTTGTTCGAATTAGTTCAGTTATATTTCATTACTAATTTCTAACAAAAATTAAATTCTTCACTTATCTTGTGTATCCAATAAGAGCGGGCGCCAGATCCTTCACGGATCAATCACAAATGTGACAAAGTTATTTTGGAAAATAATTTAAAAGAAGAATTCTTAACAAAATTGAAGTTAAATTGAAAAGTTAGAATTAGTAACTGTAAACTAAAGAATGGACTAGCTCAGCCCTGTCGCTGGAAAATGGTAGAGGGGCTGGTTCTTTAAATCGGAAATAAGAAAAATAAATTTAAGTAATCTAATGTAAATCATGAACAAAATTATTCTTTTTCTGAATTATATACGATTTATTCTACTAGGACAACATAATTCTTGTTACAATCAAAGTTATAATAAAATAGTCGAAGGGCAGAAACAATTGAGTTAAGGGGAGGAAAAGCAAAAGATGTATACAAAATGGAGGACCTAATTATTTTAAACGAAATGTGATCTTTCGTCTCGGTTTTCCAAGACTAAACACATGGGCTACACAATATTCTTAAATTCAACAATTAAACATAATTTTTGGAGATTATAGAGTAATATTTTCTCAATTATGACCGGGCAACGTACGACAATTCGGGGATTATTCACGATTTAAAATGCAATATCTTGGGACTAAGGGACAAAGGATAAACTCTAAATATAAATCACAAAACAAAAGAATTATAAATATGGAGATTTTCAATTATATTAGGACAAAATAAAATAAATTAACCAGAGGGAACCATGGGACAAAAATCCAACAATATTGTAACAATAGAAATATTAAACATTCACACAGAAAAGTAAATAAACTGATTCATTAATTAATCAAGTGAGGAACATTCCAAAACTGTGTGCCCTTATTATTCTAAAAGGAAACCAGTCAAATACACAACAAAAGGGGGGCCACACAGTATCGCAGAATATTTCCTTCCAGATTATAAAAAAATGAATTTCTACCATCTAATTAGATGAAGGGTTCCCGGCGTCCACCAACTCTAATCTCGGAGACACTTTTTAATAATACGCGACTTTAAACTTATTAAATGATAACAAAAATTCGACGACACGTCCTGCTCCACAAGCTGCTCGACGAAAGATGAGAGTTCTTCCCCGGCGTGGGTTTCTTCTTTAGCAACCGGCTGAATCCTGATTGGTCGAAATGGTGTTCCGTGATTGGCGTTACTATGGAAAGTTTGAACAGTTGAAATAGGCTCTCAGGGATGTGACTGTAAGGGACTATACTGTGTCCACCAAAATTGTCTCTTCTGAATTTGGTGATAATTAGTCAACCAATTCGGTCCAAATGATGTTGAATTACTGTCCAAGACGTCCTCTCCGAAGTATATGATCAACAAGCTGACTACTAAATTCCTACTAAGACTTAATCCAAATTAGGAACCATAGCACCAGAAATGTCGCCAGTGATATCCGAGCCTGAGCTACAGAGGTCCCTCTCGCATTGCCGGGGATCGACAATAAACCTTCCCAATAAAAGAGATCATGAATTCCGCTCCGAGGCGAATAAGTTAGTTAGGAAATCAAGTGTCGGACGAAAACTTGAATCCTAGTAGCATTCCAAGATATTCAATAAATATTGAGGTAAGACCAGAAGGACAGGAGTAGGTTGGCACACAGCAGTAGGATTGGTGGGAAAATTTGAAATAGGTTGAGTTACTCCAATTGACAAAAGGCGTCCCATTTGCTTCTTGAAGTCTCTCATCAGGTCTGGAGGGATCAGGATTCTTCAGGATGGTCTCATTTTCGAAGGGTACATAGAATAAAAAGGAAAAACAGGCAGAATCTTATTCTTAAACTTAAACTATCTTAAATTATTAACCCAAGTCTTGGAAAACCCGCGCAGCTTCTGGACAGGCACGAGCAAACGAATAAAATTATTTTAAGTAAAGAAACCGAAATAATCTGAATCTTGAAATTTAAGGAACTTGTGACTGGAAAATATTTTGCAACGTCACAACTATAATTTTCATTGAAACATCCAAATAATTTTCACTTTATATATTTTTTTATTGTAACTTTCATTTCTGCAATTTTAATTTATTAATAACCTTCTAAACTAAGTATAGTATATTTAAGTTGTAACGGATACAGTTAATAATTAATTAATCAGTTTACAATATAAAAAACATCAAACACTCTTGATAAGAAGGCTTATTGCATTCAAAGGTATTAAATATTGCAATACCCATGATTACCGTTTTGGTCCCTTTTTTGAATCCCTGATTCGGCTGCAAAAATATTTCGATTCCAATCCCTTTCAAAGCCGATTGGAGCTGTCAAACGTAACCTGAAATAAATTAAAAACACCATTTTCGTTTAACCCATTAGAAGGCGCTTCAAACTCATAAAATTTGCGCATAACAATACTTCACTTTATCACAAAGTTCTCGCTTTATTTAAACGTGGTCATTTGAAAAAATATAAAATCATGATAAACAAATTCAAAAAACTAGTTTTCATCACAGCTGCCCATGTAGCCATCAATCTTCATAACGTAAAATGACCAATACTGTGTTTTTTAAAGACTTTAACCTCATTATTATTCGAAAACCAGTAAATAAGAATAGCGAAATATATAATTTTAAAAGGGATTCAAAATGTTATATTTCATGGTGGATTTGAGGTATCCAAAAGAGTTCAGAAAAATATTTTTGCCACTGGATACAGAAAGGGAGTCAGTTTAAAAGATAACTTCTCCTGCTGTGGTGATTCAAAATGGGAGAACAAAAACGGTGTCGAAAAGGAAGCAATAATTGTCACGTCACCATTGAGCAGGAAATTTTCGAAAACTTTCTAATGCCAGCCTTCTTACCGGGATAATTTTTATCAAAACATTCAAATAAATTTTACTTCATATTTTTTTGGACAAATCATATGCAATATTCAATTACCTAATCTCAAAGTAAATAATAAATTTCATGTTATTTACTTCAAAACAATAGAAATGCAATCTTTATTTAATTCAATATTTTAAAAACAATTAATCAGTCAATAATTAATTAATCAGTTTGAAACATCAAAAACAATAAATAATTATTTTCATTAAAACATTCAAATAATTTTTACAAAAATTATATAATTGGAATAGGGATATATTGAACATGAATGAACTTCTATTATACATATTATATTCAATATTCAATTACATAACCTCCGAGTAAATAAACAATTCATACCACTTAATTAAAAAAAAAACTAAATCTTAATCTTTATTTAATTTAATATTGTGACAAAAATTAATCAGCTGATAATTAATTTATCATTTCACAAAATAAGAAGCATCATACTATAACTTTCATTAAAACATTCAAATAATTTTTACTTCACATATATATATTTTTTAAATTTGAACGTTCACTTCTGAAAATTTGATTTATTATGAACCCTTTAAAATAATTTCAGAAAATTTAAGTTTCAATAGAATCAGTCGTAAATTATCTAATCAGTTGACTACATAAAAAGCATTAAACAATTATTTTCGTTGGAACATTCATTATTAAAGTTGAGGTAAAAAATTTGAGAAAATCTTGAATTTTGTTTTTAAACTTCGCAACTGTTTTAAAAAAAATGCACTATCTCTTTTTTTCACCGAAATATCGTGGTTCAAAGACAGCAGTGATTTTTAATAGCGCTCACGAGAGTCGTGCGTACAATTTCCGACGGTAGTGCACGCAAAATGTATTTCATTAATTTTTCTACATTTATGCGATATATATATTGTTTTTTTTTTAGTTTTTTTTCGTTTCGGTTTTGATTACTTTGGAATAGCACTGAAGGGCCTAATGACAAAGCTACCGAACGAGTCCTCGGGTTGCGGATAGAGGGTCCCTGTACCAAGGGTTTCTGCTGAATATGGTTACAATAATTAATAAGCAGTCGCAAACAATTGTCCAGGGATGGTCCTGAAAGAATAACCCCTAAGCGGAGGCGTAACAACCGTGCCGAGAGCTGAATGGCACCTAGGTGAGGTGTCCTAAACGGTGACTCTGGGATGCCGGCAGACCTCTCAGAGTACCAGCCTTATCCTTGCACGCGGGGCTCTACAAGGATGGACGAACCCTTTCCCTAGCTCCTCGTGGGAACAACAATGAAACCACCCAAACATCAAATTGTTGTAGATGCGGTTCAAAACGATCGAACGCGCAGAGCACCCGACAATGGGTCGGAAAAAAATGCCGATCATCCTAGAGTTCGGGGTGCTAAAAATAATTTAGATGGAAACACGACGACGAACCGGCGAAACGCCCACATTGAGTGGACGGATCAACTCAGGGATGACGTGTTAGACTGCTACGATTCCAGCATTATCCCTGTTCGCAAAGGCTTTATGGCGCGTATGCACACTCTGTGGTGCCAGAAACACCAAGTGCTTCAGCACGTTTCGCATCAGTCTTTGCGAAATGAAGCTGACAACCTTCGGAAAAATGGATGTGTACGCGGAGCGCTTCCCCAACCGCTGCTTAATCAAGCTGCGGACGAAGATGAAGAGGTGACATTAAGACCAACCGCAGAAAGCCTTCTGAGAGATGATCGCAATTTCAGTACAAGAAAGAACATTAACATGGAAGTCCCTCCTAAGCCCCAAGATCTGGCTGAAATAGATGCCTCTCTTCGTAGAGATATCCCGCAAGAGTCCAAACTCTGGACCATCAATTGCTCAGCTTATTGTGCTCTGAGAGCTTTGGCTGATTCAAATCGAAGGCTAAAATCGACGATGTATAAAAAGAACAAAAGACGCTTGCATCAACTGAACAAGAAGATTGGATGGGCAAGACGTATTCAATGTGTGATTGACTAAATAACATCTGGTAGACCGTTCACGAAAAGAGTTCGAACGTTCGCCCAAGAACTAAGGATCTTGAATCACACACTAAACAAGACATAGCTGCTGACATTCAAGCAGCATATTGTTGAAAAAATACGGCTGTTATCTGACGCAATGAGTAGAATACCGAAGAGGAAGGAGAGCTGGATCAGGAAGAATGAACAGTTTCTTGCTGACCCACCGCGCATCTTCAGCGATCTCCCTGTTTCTGTAAAAAATCCACCCAAGCCCAAGAAGGTAGAGACTTTTTCGAGAGAGGTGTACAAGATCCCGAAAACACTAGATTTGAAATTTGATACTGACAATATCATCCGCTTGAAGGAGTTTTGCGACAACCTCATAAAATCTGAGGAGGAATGTCCACCAATCACTGCCGAAGAGGTGAAAATAGCACTTAGAGGCACGAAGAACTTTTCCGCTGCTGGACCAGATTGTATCAAGAACTGCTGGTGGAAGAAGTTTACTTTTACGCACCAACATTCGGCCCGCATATATACCTCATATTTAAAGTCGAAGACGCCTATTCCGCAGTGGCTGGTGTTAAGACGCACTATATTCCTACCGAAAAAAGGCAACTTGTCCAACCCAGCGAATTACAGGCCAATGACTTGTTTGAATACACTGTACAAGATCCTTGCAGCTGTCCTGGAGAACATGATTGTCCGAAGAATTGAGCCTCTGTCGCGAGAGATGTACGAACAACGTGGCTCGAAAAAAGGTGTAGCAGGATGTTGAGAGAACCTGCTAATTGACAGGTGAGTCTGTAGAGAAGCTACAGCCCATCAGTGCGTCTTTTCAATGGCCTGGATTGACTATCGGAAAGCTTTCGATTTAACCACTCATAGACTGTCTGTCTGTTGGAAAGCTTGAAGGTTCATCCGCACATAGTGAGATGCATAGAGAGATTGATCCCCCTTTGGAAAACTTGATTTACTACCTCATCTGGAAATTATCGTGTGACAAAAAACAACGCCACCTCCAAGAGGGGCGTCTTTTAGGGCGATACCATGAGCCCTTTGACTTTTTTCCATCACACTTCTGACTCTATCTCCCGCACTACGAAATTCTTCAGGATACATCTGTGGCGACACTAACCAACGCGAGCATAAGGTCACTCATGTATTTTACATGGATGACCTGTAGATCTATGCCTCTGGTAAAAGCAAACTTCAAACTGTTATAAATATCGTCAAGGAGTACACAGGAAAGACTGAAATGGACTTTGGATTTGATAAATGTGCCAAAACCCATCTGAAGAAAGGAAAGATTGTTGGCAATCTCAAGGGATTGTTTGCTTCAAGGAACCATGATCGTAGCTTCCGAAGCCTACAACTTGTCAAACTAGAATAAGGTGGTAGCTCTAAGAAAGCATCCAGAGGCGACTGTCGTCACCCGCAACGCTCGCGGCCTCTGTGTAAGGATAATAGCGGTAAAAGACGAACTCTGAACTACATCATTTATAACATCTTCATATCATTAGTCAACATGACTTATTTTTAGTCCGTGGCTGACGATGAAAAACTGGGTTCACCCGAGAACAAGTTAAAAATAATAATAATGACAGATGGCGCGTTTTTGGAAACCCCAATGAGAACATCAAGCGTATAATTGATGGCTGTGCGATGCATGCCTCGCAAGATTACACGCGCAGAAATAATGATGTTACTGGGATCATTCGCCAACAAATTGCCCTGAATACCATCTTACTAGAGAGATTTAATCATTAATGCAAATGTAGCCCTACAGGGACAATACTATTCTGACTGACCACCTAGAAAGACACAATTGCCCAGATGTCCTCTGGTTAAATACAAATTCTCAACACGTGAGCATAAAAGACGTAAGCCTTCCATTTAACAGTAACATTAGGCTACGATATACTGAGGAGATCCAGTAATATTCGGAGCTGAAGCAGGAGATCCTGACCGTGTGAAGCGTTAACAAGATCACCATCCACCCGGCCGTGATCTGCTCCACAGGGAACGTTCATGCCACATGCGTAAAAATCTTGGAAGAGCTGGGAGCTCGAAATATGCTACATCTAATTCAGAAGGCAGTATTGCTGAACACGTGCCGCATCGTTCGGATTTTTTCTCAGATTTCCGTCTCGTGTACACGGCAGATGACTGTGATAATCACATTTGTAATTTCTGGCTTTTAATTTTTGACCTTTTTTCTATATGTGTATGTCCGTGTGCTCTCCAGTATGAAAGTTTGATCTCTATACGGCTCTCCACGATGAATGTTTGGATCCCTATAAGGCGCTCCAGTGTGTATGCTCGCGAATTATGACGCATGCGCAAGATGAATATAGAGTTCCGAAACAACGACTGGTATCAACAAATCTACTAAGCACTTGCCACATTTCGCGACCATTTTTAGTAGCGAAGTACAATGTCATGAGTACCTGCGCGTGAATGGCGGGATAACATAACAATAATAATAATAATAATGAAATGATGCATAATGATAAAGTATAACATCTGTTAAAGATATTATCTGTGACTGGAATACAACTTTAGAAAAATTATTGACATACATTTTAACCTATATTAGGTAATATAATTAATCACAACTTAACTACATGAAAAAGATTTAGAACAATTCATGCAATACCTTTCACATGTTAAGCTGATCGGTAATTCGGAAGAGAATATTTTGAATTATGTAAAGTATTTTACGTAATAAGTACATATGGATCGGTAAAACTGTTATTTAAAGTAAAAGTAATAACAGATGAATCCAAATAATTATCAGTTGTTGACAATAAGTCAAATAAAATAGCCATTACCACGATTACTACCTTCATAGCAAGGAACGTAATTGGAACGTTCCCGTGACGTGTAAAATGTCCACCCCTTTGGAACCCTCCAGGGACGTTTCAGCAATGTTCCGTGCTATTAGGGTACCAAAGGAAGTTACCTGTTTTCATATGAAGAAATTACGGAAGGGATCTTTTGTACGTGTCTTATATTATATTTTATAATGAGCTATGTTTTTTCTTGTCCTCGTACGACATTTTTACTGTACTTTAATTATTTATCAGATTAGTTCTAAAAATTTCACAGCGAGCCGGATTTGAGCTGAATCTGTGGCAAAATACAGAGCACAGTTTATTCCTCTAGAATAGGGGAAATTTTTGATGAATTAGTATAAGAATTTCAGTATTCAGGCATAGTTTTAAATACGAATAATAGTTAAAAATACTGGTACTGAATACTGAAAAATATTTTTACTTTCAGGAGATTACTATGCTTGTCATCCGGGCTAAAGTCAGAAACTGGAGCTGGGTAATGGATTGAAAATATTATTGGCGCGATACAGGCAGATTCTTCTTCATTCTTCTTCTGGATCTTCAAAATGTTTAATGTTAAGTTATAATGTTCTTTGTATTTAACCCCAAAGTAGTTTTTCGACGCTCATTCCAAAAACAATAAATAATTTCGAAAAATTCAAAGTGTGTAAAATATTTTAATTTCTAAATATGTGCATTGCTTTCGTACTTACAAGAAAATGTTTGGAAGAATGTTAGCCTAATTTTTTTATAGTAAATTTAATGTTATTGTGTAATTTTACAGAAACAAATTTTAAGAGACATATTTTGATATAACTTACTTTTTCTATAATTCGCGAAAAAGTGCCAGTTTTTCCACCTGTTTTTGGTGTAAAAAGTGATCGATTTTTGGTCGATGACGTGGCGCATGCGCAGTGCCGACCTTTACGGGCAACAGTGACAAAAGTAGACAGATGCAGTGGAAAAAGTATATGGACAGTGATAAAAGTGAGGCACAGTAACAAAAGTAAATGTTATTTCTGGTGGGTTCGTGCTGCCTCGGGTGTACTCGTGCATCGTGCGCAGCCAACTTCATTCTATTTTCCGACTGTCGTCCCTAACCTAAAATCAATTTCCTGAAAAGTCTCGAGTTGTGTATTTTGTATGTACTTTTGTCACTTGGCAAAAGCAAAAGAACACCGTCAGTTTCTCCGAAAATACTGTGCTTGGTTTTTTTCACGAAAAATCGGAAATTTTGAAGCCCTCAACTTTATGGGCCAACTATTCAACTGTGAGAACCAGCTTATTACTACTGCCATATTATTGCCATGGTTTTGATAATTGCCATTGTCATTGTTGCGTCAATCAACAAAAAATCGCCTTCTTTTTACACAAAAAACAGGTAAACAAAAACTAGCACTTTTGCACAAATTATATAAAATGTATCGTGTCCCACACATTGAAAAAGCACGATTTAAAACTCGTGTGATAGCCACCCTCGCTCCGCTCGGGTAGCTAACTTCACGCTCCTTTTAAATCTCTCGCTTCTTCAACTTGTAGCACAATATACTATTTTCTCCTATTATTTATAATTTATAATTAGAATATTAACCCTTATGTGTGTGGCGGAGTACCTGGGTACTCACTATAAACAAGTCAACTTTGAGTTGTTTTCGTAGATAGTTAAAAATTTATGATGGGACCGAAAATATAACTTAGAGTATTCCGAAGGTGACTTGTGTGATTATTTTCAATTTTTATAATTTTTTAGTGGTTTACCGGAAGGCACCTGGAATTTTTCTAGGTAAAAGTCTTAGAGGTGGTTTTCTTGGCTGGGAAATATAACTTGTTGTTCTATGAAGGTGAAGTGTGTGATTATTTCGAACTTAAAAATTTTTTTAGGGTTATGTAGAGACGCTCAGGATTTGTTCAGTTGACAGTGTAAGGGGTGGTTTGCGGGGGTTATTAAATATTATTATGGGGTTGGGAACATAACTTTTTTATTTTTAAGGTAACTTGTGTGATTATTTCAAAATAGAATTTTTTTAAAGAGTTTTGCATGAATGCACTTGGGATCTGTTCAGGTAAAAGTGGTTGGGTTAATCTTAAGTGGTTGTTGAAATTTACTATGGAACCGAAAATATAACTTGGAATGTTGTGTGCGACGGGAATATTTGATAAATGGGCACAATGGATCTTTATGCGCCGCACGTTTGTTCTCCTCTTGCAAAAAAAAAAAAAATGAAAAAGGGAGGTGGGCACCCGGGTACCCCGTTACACCGATGAAGGTGTCCTTTTTTCACACATATAATGGTTGATTCAGGACGAGAGAAAAATATTGATATTACGCTACTGAATGCAATATTTATTGGGTGAAACCAGTAAAAATCCTAGGAAAAATCGATACTTGCGTGCACATCCATTAATTGAAGAAGGAATGAACGGATCCAATAAATGCCAAATAGGGAGATCCAGTCGATGCAAGGACGCATTTAGGAAGAACATTCTTCACATAGCATCGCAACAACACAGGTGCTTTGGCGAGGAAGCTCCTGCAATATCTTTTCTTTAGCTGCGAGACAACGAATAATTAAATCTAGGTGCGAGACGCAATCAAACTCTTGGCCTAGGTATAATATCCAGGGTTATCTCAACAGTCATGCAAAGTTAAAAGTGAGTTTGATATATTTCTTCTTTCTCTGATAAGGCAATTTCAATGCTTTTCCCGAAACCCTTTAGTGACAAATGTCAATTACTTAGAACTAGGGAAAAGATTCTTTTTGACCTCGTTTCCACACAGGAGCTCAAGTATCGACTTCTTAATATTCTGCAATAATACAGACAAATTTGTCACGAAAAGAGATTTGTGCATTTGAAAATGATTTAAAACTTGAATGTGTTTTGCAAAGGAAGAAGCTTACTTGGATTTTCAACTTGTTCTCATTCAAGAGCTCATCCAATAAGCCGTTTAAGTTTGCAAGGCACAATTATATTCAAAATTAAGTGATCAACAATTTCAATAATTCACCGGAAGGAAAGAGAAACTAAATTTTGTTTTAAATGAACATTGCACCCAGTTTGTACAAAATCAAGTTTCTCTTAATAAAATCACACCCAAATAGAAATCCTGCACATTCAATGAAAAATATGACCATTTTAAATTAATAGAAAAATTACGGCTCCAATCGGTTAGTTCGGCATCTCGAATAATTAAACGAAATATAAAAAGAGGACTTGTTGCTTAAATTGAAATCTGGAATATAAAATAAGCAATAGAAATCTATATTTGGTTTGCAGAAACAACTCTCCTTTTACTTTTGCGGGCTGCTCATATCCTGTCGTAATGTAGAAAAATTTATAAGCGTTGATTTTTGAAAATGTGGACTTCAAAAATTACCGCAACAATGGATAGCAGATTTAAAATCTAGATCTAGAATCTAGATCTTTCGTTTCAGATTTAATAATTCACCAGGAATGGTGCCGACGTACATACCCGGGGCTAATTTCTGACCAGAGTGACGATGAAACTTGAGTTTCTTCATTTGAGTACTTTTCTTTAGACAAAACGAATTTTGTTGGAACATGAAAAAATAAAATATATTGAAATGAAAAGGCTTTCCAAAGAAGAAGTTTATGTATTAGCCATCTGGGTTTGCCACTCCTAACACACTCCCACGTTGCCCCGAAAAGTAACCTAAATTTTTCCATTTATACAACATTGTTCGAGTTATATTAAAGAAGTAAAAAATTACAGAAGTTTCATGTAAACTTATAAAATTTGTTGAAAATATTCTATTTTGAGTTTGTTGAATGCATTAGAGTTCAACATTTCGAATAAAATTAATAAACGTTTATGTAAAAAATCTTTATTATATACTTTTCACATGCGACTAATATTGCGCATTCGGGTTTCACCTTGTCTTAATATTATAGTTTAATATAAAGTATTGTTTAAAAAGTTTCCCCATTGATAATTATTTAAATATATCCTTCATTATGTTATTTTTCATATTAGTGAGTCATTTTGCAATGTTAACAACAATTTTTTTTCTTGACTTTTCAGCAGACATAACCCTCAAATTATTCTGAGACATTCAGCACTGTTGAAAAAACATTTTTTCTTTAAATTTCGGCTGGCATAATGCCTCAAAGATGTTAATAATATTAGACGTAAATATATAAATCTTATTTTCATTAAATTTTTCCAATTTTTCTTCAGAAATTGTTTTTTCTTCAATAATTATGAATTGAAATCGAAACGCGCGACATTACCAAACAAGGTAGGACAACTTGGCGCAGAAGCACTTTTTTGGAAAACTCATTAATTAACTGTTTTAAGGAAACTCAATTCAATTATCTCCATCCATAGAGCATTGGTAAGATATTGACCTGAACAAACTATATTTTAATGCAAATATTTTACTTTATATTTGACCTCTCATCGTGCATTTTCCTTTATGTGCGCCACATTCGCCGCCGCTCCCCTATCGTGTATTTATTTCCGAAAAGATAAAATCTTTTTGCAAATTTTCTAAAATTATCTTGGCTATCATTTTCTTTCTTTGTATCAAATTCTTCCATGTATTACAACTATTTAAAAACTTTTCAACACAGATGCAATATAATTGCAATACTAGTATCAGTACGAACATCATCAAAGGGAAAATAAACTATTGACGCGACGAACTGAATTGCAAGATTGTTTCAGAATTATTTCAAAATTTGAAACACAACATTCAAATTAATTAAAAAATATAATTTTGTAACTGAAGCGACAGTTTTGAAGTTTTAGTTTTTTCATTTTGGCAAATGTAAAAGTGATTAGCAGCTCATTCGAGAAAGTAGCCGGAAATTTATACTATTAATCAGCATATTTTGTGAATATTTTATATGTTGAAAGATATCAATACAAATATTAAAAAATATTATCTTTACAATTATCTGCGGGCGTCTACTCAAATTCTGTAAAAAAATTCCCTGCCAATTCCAACTTTTTTCCAGGTATCTGTAGATTTTCCCAGGGAATAATTTTCCTCAGTAAGGAGCCTCTCAACTATTTCATTTTTCAGATCTATTCTGATCTTTATTACTTCAAAGTATTATATGATACTTAAAAAAACCCTTTCTTTATTCAATTGTGAATTGGTAAATTGTAATTACTGAGTTTATTGAAATTAAAAAAAAATAGGAATAAATAAAGTGTGGTCCAAAAAAGGCTTTATTTTTTCCCCAAAATATCTGCCGTACAAGTTGTTCCTTTGGGTGTGGAAATGTCTCCTGAATATTGACATTGTTAAGAACAAAAACATATTTAGAAATCTTTCAAGTCCAGTTTTGCACAAAATTGTTGTTTTAATTGCCAGGTTTTGTATTCTTTTGTATTCCAAAGTAAAAAAAATCCATTAACAGCGGAAACTGATATAACATAAGTATTGTATTTTTAACATTTTTATCAAGCTTGAAATGAAGAAATTTTAGTTTTTAATTTTTGTTTAATTGGCCGTACTTTTCTATATTATTAAGGTTTTTATTGAGTTGGAAGGGATACATTTTTTTTTAATTGGAAGAAGCTATTTTTCTCTTTTCAAGATTTTTATTGTGTTTAAGGAAAACATTTTTTATTTTTTCCTGGATTGAAAGAGGATAATTTAAAAAAAAAATTGTGAAGAAATTTTCATTTTCAATTTTTTCTGAATTGGAAGAGGGACATTTTTCATTTTTATGATTTTTATAGAACCGGAAGGGAGGAAATTTGTGTTTTTAAGTTTTTCTAAATAGGAAGAGGCACTTAGAAAAAATTAATTTTCTTGGTTGAAAATTGATCTTTTTGCTTGAAAATTCAACAGTCTGTTTTTGATAAAAAAATTTCATCTTTTTTTATTGAAATATCAATTAATACATTTCAACTACATAGTTGAAAGTTCAAATCATTTGTTAAAAATGAATTTTTTGTCGATGAAGATTCATAATGTTGATTGAAAATTCATTTCTTTGTTCGAAAAATGAGCTACTTGGCGAAACTTGGATTTTTCTTTAGCTGAAGATTAATTTTTTTTTAACTCAAAATTTAACTGTTCAATTTTTGGTTAAAAAATTATCTCTTTTAGTTGAAAATTCGTATTTTTTGGTAGAAATTATTCTTCTTCATCGAAATTGACCTTTTTGGTTGAAAATTCAACCATTCCAGTTCAAGATTCATCATTTTACTTAAAAATTCATCACTTTGTTGGAAAATGCAACTATTTTTTGAAGATTAATTTTTTTTTTAAAGTTATTTTTTTTAACTTCAAATTTTACCATTCGATTTTAATATTTCATCATTTTAGTTAAAAAATCATCTCTTTGGTTGAACTCGAATTTTTTTACCCGATAATCTAACTATTCAATTTTTGGTTGACAATTTATATTTTTTAGTTGAAAATTCGTCTTTTTGGTAGAAATGAATCTTTTTGGTTTAAAATTTATCTATTCCAGTTGAAGATTCCTAATTTTAGTTGAAAATTCATCACATTCATTGAAAAATTTTCTGTTTTTGATGGAAAATTAATTTTTATGCCTAAAAATGTAACTATTCCATTTTTGGAGAATTTAATTACTTGGTTGAAAGTTAAACTCTTTTGTTCAAAGTTTTTTTTAGAGAAAGTATCATCATTTTAATGAAAAATTCTTCTCTTTGGTTGGCAAATGAGTTATTTTGTTGAAAAATGAGCTATTTTGTTGAAAATTCTTTTTTTCTGTGACTGAAAATTATTTTTTTTTTTAATTTGAAAATGTAACTACATTTCTTGTTGAAAAATTATATTTTTTAATCGAAAATTCGGCTTTTTTGGTAGAAATTGATGTTATTGGTTGAAAATTCATCATTGGTCAGGGAAAAATTAGGGAAATTTTGAAATAAAGTTTTGTGGTAACCCTCATAGGATATTCGCGTTAGTAATTTCCCTTGTATTTATATTTCTTTTTTTGCAATTGCTTCCTCCTGAAGATTATCTTTTTAGTTATCCATTTTCTTATTTGTTTTTTAAATTCAACAATTTTGTTAAAAAGTTATCCTGCTTGATCGAAAATTCAACTTTTTTTCAATTCAACTATTTCGTAAAAAATTTAATTCTTATTAAAACTTGTATTTGGATGTTGAAGTCAAACTGAAATATTTTTTGGATGAAAATTCAACTATTTTTTATGAAAATTTGTCTTTTTAATTTAAAAATTCAGCTATCTTCGCAGGAAATTTACTTCTTGTTTAAAACTCATATTTTGATGTTGAGAGGTCAAACTGAAATCTTTTTTGCATGAAAATTCGAAATTTTTTTTTTTAATTTGTCTTATCAATTTGAAAATTCATCTGTTTTAGTAGAAATTTCATCTTCTATGTATAACAATGCTATTGTTTGGGTGAAAGTTAATCTCTTTGCTTGAGGATACAACTATTTTCTTTGAGAAGTTCGTTTGAACAACTTTGTTAAGAAATTAATTTTTGGTTGAAGATTCATATTTTTAGTTGAAAATTCATCTCTTTGGTTGAAAGCTTAACTATTTTTTTTTAAACTGATGTTTATTTATTAATTCAACTGTGTGGGTAAAATTTAAACTATTTTGTTAAAAATTATTTTTTTTTTTAAATCAAGGTTTATCTCGTTGGTTGAAAATTTAACTATTTTGTTGAAAATACATTTTTTTTCTGAAAATTCATATTTTCTGGTTGAAAATTCGATTTTTGTACAGAAACTTTTGTCTTTCGGCTTGAAGGTTCAACAATTTAGTTGATAGTTGATATATCAACTATTACACTTTTTTGTTGAGAATTCATCTTTTTAGGTTGAAAATTCAATAATTTTGTTGAAAATTTAATTAGTGTGTTGAATATTCAAGTATTTTGTTAAAAAATCATCTTTTATAGTAAAAAAGTCATTTATTTGCTTAAAATAAATTTGAAAATTTTGAATTTGTATCTGAAATATTGTTTTATTCCATTTACAAAAGATTCTATGTTTTCCTATGGGAACATAAAAAATTAGTCAAGGAAAAATCGCAGAATTTTGAAAATAAAGTTTTCTAAATTAAATTTATTCAGAACAAATGAAAGTAAAATGAAGTAAAAATGAAGTTTTCAGCCTGCAAAGCATGTATTATTTTAAATAGAGCAAATTTCCTAAAACTAATGCCTATTTCTTTTTAAATTAAGGGTTTATGAATTATTATCTTAGTTATTTTGATTTTGAAACTAAAAATTTAAGGAAGTGAAAAAAGTAACTTTTCAGTTAACTTGAAGTTACTTCATCTAGTAACTGTAACTAGTTACCTTTTTCCGTTAAGTAACAAAAAACATTATAGCCTAGCTTAATCATTAATATTATTATTATTGGGTAAACGAAAAATGTTATTAAATTCAAATTTATATAAAAAATGATTTTATTATGAATTCCTGGGGAAAAATAAGATATATATAAGTATTAAAAAAATTAATTTCAGTAACATAAATTCACTGTTTCTAAATTTCGTTTTTTTTTCACCAAATTTTATCGGACCAATGCACACAACTACGAAGCACCTGTTCATGAAAATTATCAAAGTCACGACCTCTGCAGAGATAAGGCGTTTTTTAAAAACAAGTTTCAAAATTGAAAATAAGGTCATATTTAAAAAAAGGGAGAAGTAGGTCAGAAGACACCCCACCCACTTTCTAGTAGTACACTTAAACCCGCTCTAATGATAAAATTTTGAAAATTTTTTTGAGGGGGGGGTAATTTTATTGAAAAGGAGATACTGAAAAAAGGGTAGAAATGAATACGAGAATTGAAAAATATAAGAAATTTATAAAATTTGTTAGAATTTTCTATTTTTAATTTTCGTTCCAAAAAGATTTAGTGCGCCTCATTGTTTTTCATGTGCAGTGATTTGATAAAAACATGTTTTCTACTTTCTTGTAAGTGGGCCAAGACAGAATGATTCGGCATTCAAATTGATGCCATGTTAAAAGAAGATTATTTTATTTGGAACACATCTATCTTATACACAATTTTTTTTCAATAACAAATTTGAGAAAAACATTGAATTATTTTAAAAGATATTGCGAAGATTTGAAATTTTTTAAATATTATACAATAATTTAAATCATGGGAATATTTAAAAAAAATTGTGAACAAAATCTAGTTTTTTGAAGATTTATTAGAAAAAATTCAGAAGATTTTTAAGAATTTTAAAAGATTTCAAGAAACTAACAAATTTTTTCTAATGTTCCTGGGATAACTTCAGATTGGTTTTTAATTTTAATTTTGAAAAATTAATTTTTAGACAAAATTTAAGAAGATTTTAAAACATTACGAAAGATTACTTATATAAAAAAAATCGGTAAGATTTTAAGGCAATTTTTTAATAAATTTTAGAAAAATAGTTTAAAATTTGAAAATATTTTCACAAAATAAAAAAATGTAGATTTTTGAAGATTTTGAATAAAAGTTTTAGATGTTTTCAAGAATTTTAAAAGATTTCAATAGAATGAGATTTTTTTTAGATTTCTAGAAAAATTTTTATTGATTTTTTATTTTTAGCATCAATTTTAAGAGAATATTTAAAAACATTACAAAAGATTTTTCAAACATTTTAGAAAAATTTGAATCTTATGAAAAGTATATGGAATTTTTCAGAAATTTCAAAAATAATTGAAAATTTGAAAAGATATCAAAAAATTAAAAACAAAATGTAGGTTATTTAAGATTTCCTAACTAAAACTTAAGAAGCTTTTTGAGGATTTTGAATTTTCTGATACCTGGGAAAATATAAAGTGATTTTTTATTTGAAAAAATTAATTTTCACAGAATATTTAAGAACATTTTGGAACAACTAAAAATAGGGCAAAAATTGTCAAAAAAGAATCTGGAAGATTTTAAGCTTTTTAAGTTTTAAAGAGATTAAATATATTTAAAAAAATTTTCTTAATATGTTTTCGACATATCTGAAATTTCCAAGAATCTTTTTGAATTTTTTCAAGAAACCTAAGAAAATTGTAATTATATAATCTTAAAAACATTGGAATTTTTTTTTTGAATACATAAAATAATCAATTCTACTGATAATGAGATGTTGACATAAATTGTTTCAGAAATTTATTATTGTTTTTAGCATTTTACTTTTAGAATGCAGTAAGGTAATAGTTAATTAATGTTAACAAACATAATTGTTATAACAATTTATTATTATTGTTAATAATATTCTCTTTGCATTATGCTAAAAATTGCAGTTTTTTCTGAAATTTCCAATTTTATTCATTTTAGCAATAATAATCATTTTAACAAATTATTGTTGTTTATAACTATCTTCTTCTATATTAATGCTAGGTGGTTGCTATTTTTAAAAAAAATTTAACCTTTTGTCCACTTTTGAATTAAAGTGAACGAATAATTAATTCAAGAATGGTAGAAAGTTGCGGTTTTTTCTAACAAAAATTTAACTATTTGTCTATTTTTCACTTGGAGTGACTTCATAATTGATTAAATTGAGCAAAACTAATTGTTTGAACAAATAATTAATGTTTATAACTATCGTCTCTCCGATCTGTGCTAGAAAGTTGTGGTTGTTTCTGAAATGTTTAACTTTGCTAACATAAGTCTTTTTAGTTATAAACAAATAATAAATAAACATTAGAGAGAATCATGTTTTTTTTCATTTTTTTTTGCTTAGGTTTTGTGAAAAAACTATAATAATTTGTTTAAATAAATATTTTTGTTAGATTGAATTAATTATCAACTCACTACAAGTACATAGTAAAAACATAGTTGAAAATTTCAGAAAAACCAGCAACTTTCTAGCATTATTCGAATTGAATAATATTACCAATAATAATAAATTGTTTGAACATATAATTTTGTAATAATTATTTATGTCCTCACTCTAATTGAAAATTAGACAAAGAGTGGAAAGCTTTTGAAAAAACTGATATTTTCTAGCATTATTCCAATAGAATATTATTAAAAATAATAGTTAATGGTTAAAAAATTATGTTTGATACCAATAATTAATTATGACTTCACTATGATTGAAAATGGGACAGAAAGTGGAAAATTTGAGAAAAAACTGCAATTTTCTAGTTTTATTCTAATAGAATATTATTAAAAGTAATAATTAATTGTTTTAAAAATTATGTTTGTTAAAAATAATTAATCATGACCTCACTATAATTGAAAATTGGACAAACAGTGAAAAAGGTTTGAAATAACTGCAATTTTCCAGTATTATTCTTACAGAATATTATTAAAAATTATAATAAATTGTTCAAAAAATTATATTTGATAACAATAATTAATTATGACCGCATTATACTTGAAAATTGGACAAAAAGTGAAAAATGAAAAAAATACTACAATTTTCCAGTATCATTCTAATAGAATATTATTAAAAATTATGATAAATTGTTTAAAAAATTGTGATTATTGAAAATAATTAATTATGACCTCACTATAATTACAAATTGGACAAAGAGTGGAAATTTAAAAAAAAGATTTGCGACTTTCTGACTCTATTCTAACAGAAAATTGCTAAAAACAATAATAAATTGTTCACAAAATTTAATTAAACATCTAGTTATCAGTATAAAGTAGTATTTCATGAATTATGAACAATTTTTATTTTACAAAACCGCAGTTATATGCATGACAATTCAGAAAAAAATTTGACCACTCTATTGAAGATGCTAGTTTAACAAAAAGAGTTGCTCAATATTAAATAGGCATGGAAGTTTACAAATTATTTCCTACAATTTATTCTTGTGTTATTTTTTTCATAAATTGATAACCTGAAAAAATGAGACTTTTTGGGAATATTAGTTTACAATTTCAATTTTTTGAAGCTGATTTCTTCACGAAATCAATATCTTTTTACACACACATTTCAAAAAGATTATTTTTAATCTAAATAAAGTGAGGCTGAATTGGTAAAGTTAGTAAATAATTCTTTTTATTTCACTTATTTTCACCACAAATATCTCCAAACTGACTGCAGCATGTCTAAAAGTATTCATTTCATTTTTTTTTAGAACTCAATAATATTTAAAAAATCGGTTTTTTATAGAAAAACTTTTTTCTTTATCATAATTCAAAGTTGATGCAAGAATATAAAAGATTCCCAGGGTAGAGGAGTTGTGAAGGTGCTTTACTGGAACGTAGCAGGGGTAAAGAAGAAGGATGAGGAGTTCTGGAGGTATATCCAGGAATTTGATGTGGTAGGACTGGTAGAGACGTGGGTGGAAAGAAAGGAATGGGATAGAATAGAGCCAAAGTTGCCAAGTGGCTAGAGGGGGAATTATAACGGGGGTTAGAGATGGATTAGAGGAAGAAGCTCACGGAGAGGAAGAGGGGGAGGGAGTGCAAATGAGGAAAGTGAAGATAGGAGGGGTAAGCAGTAAGTTTGTGACAGTGTACAATAAGGATGGGATGAAAAAAATATTTAAAGAAAGGGTGGAAGACCTGTTAGGTGAAAGAGAGGAGGGTATGGTGGTACTGGGTGGGGACTTTAATGCGAGGATGGGGAGGGAAGGGGGCCTTTACAGGGAAGGGGAGAGCTTCGAAAGGAATTCGAAGGATAGGTTAATAAATAAGGAGGGGGAGATTCTAAGGGACTGGATGGATGATAGAGGCTGGGCGGTGGCAAATGGTATGGCAACTGGGGACGAAGAGGGAGAATACACATACGTAGGTAAGGTGGGGGTATCGGTAATAGATTATGTAGTTATAGATATGCAAGGGTGGGAGGAGATGGAGAGAATCGCAGTAGAAGGGAGGGTAGAATAAGACCATCAGCCATTAGGGTTGTGGATAAGGGGTGAAAACGGCGGAAGGCAAGGTGGGGAAGAAGTGTCGACGGGGGAGAGGGTTAGCTGGACGAGGAAGGCGATAGAGAAGTATAAGGAGCAGTTAGGGAAGGTACGCTTCGAAGGGGAGACGGTGGAAGAGATATGGGAGAATTTAAAAGAGAAAGTGAAAGGGTGCGTGCAAAAGAAGGTATTTAAAAAGAAGAAGAAAGGAATGGTGAAGCCGTGGTGGGATAGGGAATGTAAAAAGATTAAAAGGAAGGTGAAGAGGAAGTATAAGAAGTGGAAAGAGGGTACTGCGAAAAGGGAGGAGTACGTAGAAATGAGGAAGGGGTTTAGATTGATGTGTAAGAAGAAAGAACAGGAAAAGGAGAAAGAGCTGGAGGAGGAGTTAGGAAATGTTAAGACAGAGCGGGGAAGATAATAAATAGGTTTCTGAATAAATATATAACTTTAAATAACTGTCAAGCCGAATAAAAAACAAATCTATCAATTTTAATTTGAAATTGTGTTTTATTCCGTGTATACAAAATTCTTGGTTAAAAATTTTATAAGTTTGAGATTCTGGTCTCTAATTAATAATGGTCAGGAAAAATGAAAAATTGTTCAGGCAAAAATTAGGAAATTTTAAAATAAATTTTTGCAGTAACACTGGCATGATATTCGCGTTAGGAATTTATTTGCCTTGTATTTATATTTCTTTTTATATATTTTTTTTGTTTTTTTTTCAATTCAACTATTTCGTAAAAAATATACCTCTTATTCAAGACTTATATTTTGATGTTGAAAAGTCAAACTGCAATCTTTTGTGGATGAAAATTCAACTATTTTTTTGGAAATTTGTCTTTTTTAGATAAAAATGCAACTTTTTGTTTGAAAATTTAACAATTTGGTCAAAAGTCATCCTTTTTAGTTACAAATTCAACTGTTTTGTTGAAAACTCGTCTCTTTGGGTTGAAAATTCAAGTATCTTCGCAGGAAATTTACTTCTTGTTTAAAACTCATATTTTGATGTTGGAAACTCAAACTGAAATCTTTTTTGGATGAAAATTAAAAATTATTTTTTGAAAATTCGTCTCATTAATTAAAAAATTTATCTCTTTTAGTAGAAATTTCATCTTTCTTGTATAAAAATGCTATTGTTTGGTTGAAAATCAATCTTTTTGCTTGAGGATTCAACTATTTTATTTGAAAATTTCGTTTGAACAACTTTGTTAAGAAATTAGTTTTTGGTTGAAAATATATCTCTTTGGTAGAAAGCTTAACTGTTTTTTTTTCGAAACTGATGTTTTTCAATTGAAAATTCAACCGCGTGGGTGAAAATTGAACTATTTTCGTAAAATTTGTTTCAATCAAGGTTTATCTCGTTGATTGAAAATTTAACTATTTTGTTGAAAATTCACCATATTTACCATATTTACAAATTAAAAAACGAACTGTTTTGGAGAATAATCGTCTTCTCTTCTTTTTTTTTTTTTTTTTTTTTTTAATTCAAATGTTTTTGATTAAAATGTTATGGGTTGGAGTTTCTTCTCTTTGGTTGAAAATTTGTTTTTGTTTTATTTTTAGTTGAATTCAACGGCTTTCAATTTAATACATTTTTTGGTCGAAATTTCAACTATTACATTTTACGTTGATTAACTGAAAATTTAACTTGTTCGTTTTTGTTTAAAAAATCACCTCTTTTGATCGAGAATTATTCTTTATACTTATCAATCAATCTTTTTGGTTGAAAAAACATTTTTCGGTAGAAAATTTAACTAATTGTTTAAACATTCGTTTTTCTTTTTTTGAAAATTGATCTTTTTAGTTGACAATTTAACTATGTGTTTGAAAATTGACTTTTTTTTAGAAATTTCTTCTTAAAACTTTAAGTAATTTGTTAAAAAAAAAATTTTTTGTTGAAAATTAATGTTGGAACTTAACAGTTAGGCATTTTATTTAAAATTCGTCTTTTTTACTTAATTTGAACTGCATTTTATTTAATATTAAAATCTTTTTTGGTTGGAACATAAGTTATACAATTTTTTGTTGAAAATTCATCTTTTTTGGTTCAAAGTTATACTACTTTGTTAAAAAGTAATTTTTTTGTTTGAAGCTTTATTACTTTAGTTGACAATTGATCTCTTAAACTATAATGTTGGAAATTCAATTTTTTTTTGCAAATTTAGCAATTTCGTTGAAAATTTCTTTTCTTTTAGTAGAAAATTTACCTTTTTTAGTTAGAACTTCAGATATTTAGTAGGAAATTTATGAATTT
>CAKNYM010049357.1:15145-62165 GCA_932195095.1 Andricus curvator
TTTAAATAATTATCGCGTTTCCGTTTTTGTATTTCACGTTCTTCATCATGTCTTTTCTTTAGCCTACATTCTCGGGTGTAATGATTGGTGAAAAAGCAATATTCACATTCTTTACTCTCTTTCTCTTTACTAATTTTGTTCTTATTTTTACAAAAACGTTGTATGTGGCCATATTCTTGGCACCCGTAGCATTGCACAGATTTTAAAGCTTCATTATTAAAGATATGTTCGGGCTTTCCCTCAACATAACCAACTCGCTTATTGGGAATTGTGGTAATTCCAATTTTTTCTACTATTTCGGAATTTTGGCTTTCATTATTCTGATGAATTCTATTCCAACTTTTCCATTGGAGATCGGCTTGGTTCGCAAGGGCAATAGCATTTTCTAAGGTTGAAATATCTTTATCCCTAATTTGAGAATAAACGTCTTTATCGAGACCGCGAAGAAAATTTCCAATTGACGTTACTCTATAGGCTTCACAAATTCCTAGAGCTTTCTCTATGGGAGTATTCTCCATTATCTGGGATGTTAATTTATTTAATATCTGGTTTACTCGAGCTCCATATTCCGGAATGGATTCATTAGGCTGTCTTTTTACATTAGTCAAATCCTGTAATAATTGGCTAGAGTCTTCTTGAGGTGAATAGATTTGTTCTAGGGTTTTTAGTATATCTTCTAACCTCATATTAACGCGATCTTGAATATGAATTCTAGCTTCGCCGGCAATTTTTGTTCTAATTAACATTGTTAAGTAAGGCATTTCTAAAGGACTGATCATAGACATGGCAGCTCGACAGTGTTCGACGAACATTTTGACGGACATGTTTTTTCCTTCAAATTGGGGTATGATATCCCGCACGATTTTAGAAACTTTTGTAGGATCTGGAGTACCAGCTAATGAAATCAACGGGTTTAATGGAGGATAGTTTCGAACTGGAATCGCGATACTGCGGTCACCACCATTCCACAAATCATTCCCGCCTGTTAAACTCATTGTGCCTAACGATTGATTAGAGGTGCTTGTAGTTTCATTTTGTGGGGCCCTTGCGATACCATTAGGATCCCCAGGAATGGTATTATTTATATTAGGTACATTCGCTACGCTCGCTATGTTCAGAGGATCAGTATCAACTCTGATTGCACTTTGTTTGCGGGTTACAGGTCCACCGCGCTTGTTGACCTTTCCAGCACGTCGTATAGGAGCCATTTTCAATTTTCTTGATCAGTTCTCAAGGGGTAATATTTGGATTTTCTAGGCGACTATGTTTATTTCGTGGTTAGTCCTAGTCATTTAATTAATCATTGTTTTGTAATAAGGTATTCAATAAAATTTAATTCTCAAATAAATTTATAAAATCCGAATTTGAATTATTTTATGAAGATTCCAACCCTCAACTGAATTTTGTAAAACAACTAATTATAAAAATTCAATTTCTCTTTTTTTTTTAATAAATGAAAGGCAGAAAATTTCAAGTCTATTCATTAAAATTCCAGTTCTCAAAAAAAAAAAGATCATGAAAATTCTAAAAACATTCGTTAAAATTCCATTTCCCAAATAAAGGTTATAAAAATTCCAAGAAAATTCGTTAAAATTCTATTTTCCAAATAAAAGTTAGAAATTCCAAGAAAATTCACCAAAATTATATCTTCCAATTAAAAGTTATAAACTTCAAGAAAATTCATTACGATTCCATTTTTCAATTTAAAGCCATGAACTTGAAGAAAATTCAGTAAAATTCCACTTTTCAATTAAAATTCGTCAAATTTCGAGAAAACATATAAAAATCAAATTGTAGATCCTCAAATGGAAAATAACCTGCCTTGAGAACTGATGTACAACATAATAGAACCAATTTTCAATTGACTTACTTATCTCGATGTAGTGAAGGGAAAAATTTAATTAGTCATAAAATGACTATTTACAAATATTTCACTTATTCACTGTCACTTGTCACATATTTAAAAAGGGGGGGTGGTGCGATGGTCTTGTTGCCCTCTTCGCAGGTCCAGTCTCTCTCGGTGCTGAATTTTCGGTGTTGAAGACTTTTCAGGTGTCCGATGTCTCCTTCGGTGCTGAATTCTCGGTGTCGAAAGCTTTTCAGGAATCTGACGTCTCTCTCGGTGCTGATTCTCGGTGGTTCAAGTCTTGGCTAAACCTCTCCCAATTCCAGTACTCGTGGGTCTTGGACCTTAAATATAATCGTCCCAAGATTATCCATTTATACTGGGAAAGATTGAGGCACTTGAACTTCTTAAAATTTTTCAATTTTACTTTTTAAATTTATCAATTAATAATTTTTATTAAAATTGATATTTTGTTTTGACGTTAATTTGGCTTTTTATTGCGATGGCTTGTTGTTTTCATTTTTGGTGGTGGCATTTTTGATCTGATTTTCGTTTTCTTGTTTCAAGTAATCATCGAGTCCTTCCATTCCTTTGGGGATGATTTTCTGGCTAGTTGGTGGTGTTAAATGCACACGTTTACAACCTCCAGGTTTCATGAAAAGTTTCCAGGCCTGGAGTCCGTCCATGATGGCTTATTTCAAATTTAAATTATTTGAATTTCAGTTCCCGCGGCGCAGCAAATCCCACTACGCTGTCACCAAATGTTACGTCCTGCCTGTTGGATCTGCTGAAATGATTACGACCCAACGATGATTGGCTGTATTTTTCACTGGTGGTTCGCTGCAGAGAGTATTAAAGAGAGTAGAAGGTGCCATAAGAGCCCAATGCATTTTTCCGTACACGAGTTTCAGCGCTCCTACAGTCTCGGGGATGAACTAAACTTGAAGGCCGCGAAATTCAAATCCATAAAAAAATTAAAAATTTAACATTACTAAATTAATTACTATTTAAAGAAGGTAATAATAACAGATCATTTATTTTTTGAACAATACATATTTTATTAATAAAAAATAACCAATAAATATGTATAAAAATCGTATAATTCTATATTGCGTAAATCTAATTTCTCTCATTTACAATAGACATACAATGCAAACAAATAAAAGATTGATCAAAAATAACTAATATAAATGTATAAAAATCGTCGTAGTCCATAATTTAGTATACTTTGGGTATACTGTGTAAATCTAATTTCTCTTATTTACAATAAACATATAATACAAAGAAATATAAGTTATACAAGTCGAGTGTACTGCGTAAATGTAATTTCTCTCATTAACAATAGACATTCAATTGGGCTCATGCTCCATATCTAAAGTTAAGAAACAATCTCCTAAATTGAATAAAGTTATACGTTTGAAATTCTTACCACTTATTATTAACTTTCGAACTTTTTTGCACTCCAGTTTAATTTCTGAACACGATTCAGACGAATTATTTCCTGCTTGAGCTGTTAAAATTATACTCGCACCACTTGGAACCGTTTCGCCCTCTTCGCTGCCAGTGCTTTTCCCTTTGCTAGTACCTGCAATTTTACAATTTAATTCACATTAAATTCACATTTAATTATTAAAACTTTTCATCATCAAACTCGTACTTGTCTCAAAAATTTTCGACATCCATAAAAGCTAACATTAACAATTTTATTCTATGAATGATTAATCCAGCGGCGTAACTGATATCGTAGAAATGTCATGAAAATTATACTTTTGGAGTCAACACGTATAAATTAAGAAAAAGAAAAAACAAAGTATCGTATTTTTAAAGGACAAACATAGACTCAAAAATTCAGGGTGGTCGCTGACCCCGGAAATTTTTGACCGGGAATTTTACAAAGTTTTAGAAGAAAAATCTGTCCAAGTTCGATTTCGATAGTTTTTTAAATAATTAGTTGAATTAATATATTTTCTAATTATGATTCAGTTTGCAATGCGTACTTTGAAAATCTTTCACTTCAAGCATTTTCCATTTCAGGTTTTTATTTTTAAGCGTACATTTTTATTTTGAAGAATTTTAAAATGCAGTCTTGAAGACTTGGAACAGATAAAAATTAAAAGCGTTTGAAGTGGAAAATTTTTGCCAACAAAGATTTTCATTTTATCACCAGTTAATTTAAATAAATGATTTATTTTAAAACTGGATCTGTACTTTAAGTGTTGAAAAGTGAACAATAATTGATTTGACAACAACATTGTAAATCCGTTCAAAAATGAAGAATATTAAATACAATATTAAATATTGAAGAAAAGTAAAGAGCCATATTCAATTTTCAACCCATTCAATTTGAAATTTTTTAATGAAGAAAAAGAACAATTACCTAATATTTAGCAATATGTGACTGTTCACTTAAAACGAATAATTAAAAGTGAAGACGAGTATTTAAAAGTAAACAATTTTAAACTGACTTGTTTGACATAGAAAGCTTTGAATCGTTAAAATTCCGAAGAGCTTTTATTCTTTGAACTTTGAATTTTGATGCATAAACAACAATTAAACACTTGTTAATTGTAGAAAAAATTTGAGTAACTTGAAGACATATTTAAAAGTTTTGAAAATATTCAAAAATGATTTCAAGTAATTTCAACGAAGTGTGCGAAAAATCTTTTTCAGAAGTACTAATTATATTTTTCAATGAATCCAATTTTTCCTACAATTTTTATAAAGTCCTGCAAATTAAAAAAAAACTTAAAATGTTCCACATTATTTTTTGACAATTTCGGAAATCTTTTAAAATCTTTTTAAATATTCTCTTCAAACAACTTTTAAAATTGAAAAATAAGTTTCCATTTTTCTAGGGATCATAAGAAAATGTTATTATTCTTTTGAGGCCCTTCACAAGTCTTAAGAAGCTTCTACATTTTTTGTTTCCATTCTGCAAAAATCAACATTTTCTTTTAAATTAGGCTGTGGCTATTTGCACTGAAATTTCGGTACGAATAGCAGAATTTTGTCGGTACACATACTTTCCTCAAATTATTTGAAATTATTTCAAATTTTAAATTAATTAACATTTTTAATTATTTGAAATAATATCATTTTCAAAAATTTCATTGATTGATTCTTCAATTTATAGCAATGCAAATTATAATGTGGCTTTATATTTTTGGAACTGAATCTGAACCTTTGAACTCATCATTTATAAAAGACGAAAATTGTACATTTTGCAATTTACAGTGTTTTGGACATTATATTTCAGAGAATAAAAAGCTAAAATTATTATAAATTTAGAAAAAAACTGTTTTCAGTAGCTAGAAAGAATTGTGAAGAAATATTATAATAATCACATCAACCAAATTACTTACCTTCTTTAGAAGTCTTTTTCTTCGTACACTTATTCACAGCGTCTTTAATAGTAGGAACAACACCTCGATGTAATAAGGGTCTTGGAAAGGAAGTTTTGAAGCATTTTTCTTCAAAATGATGACTACAAATCCGCAAATCAGGACAAATGCTTTCCTGAACTTCAGCGAATTGTATCCATTCTTCACGACTGCAAAATACAAATATTTATTTAAATTTTCACTTGCCTACGGTTAACAAATTACATTATTGGTGATTGTTGCAACTAATTCTTAAAATTTACTCTTTTTTTGAATTTTCACACATGTTGGAGCGGTTATATAGACACCCTTCATACTGTTTCTAAAAAAACGATGGTATTCGCTATTATTGCACTTACGTTGTTGGGTTCGCTGGAAGTCGAAAAAACGACCATCGTTCATTTTCTCTTGTGCTATTGTTGCAGCCACTAACACTACAATAATGTGGTATTTTTATTAAAAACTCTTTACGATGAAACTTGTTTGTAAACAAAACATTTTTTACTGTCAGAGAAGACGCATTATAGAAAGTAAACTTCCCGTTGAAATACCCGAACTTCGTCCCCGAAGCGGCAGAGTGCGCTAATGTCTAGTGTACGGTCACCTTCCACTCTCTTTAATACTCTCTGCCCCGACCAAACACATCCAAGCGTCTGCTTTGAAATGTTGCCTAACGGAAAATGGCCGATTGGCCGGTCAGCATTGTCTGTTTGTCAACAAAGCCGACAAATCTTTCGGTCCAATAGTTTCGCGTATTGGAATTGTCGTCAAAACGATATATTAAAATCAAGTGATGCGCAAATTATCGCGAAATTTCGATTGGGAAAACTGGCAAAATATCAAAACAATTTAAAATCTTGGAAATTGACAAGTGCATTATTTCGAGGTTATGGTACACAGCATCTGTAATTCTAAAATCGGAGATAAAGAGTGGATTATCTGACGAATTACACACGAGATGATATCGATAATTTATAACATTTTATTAAATTCACTGCGTAAGTACTTTTCCTTGCTTAGTATTGTGCCTTCACCCCCGTGTAGAGGCTGTTATTTGACATACACGTATGGCGTATGGCGCGAATCTAACAACACACTTTTCAAAGATTTTTACGATAGGAATGACCATCAAAGTTAGAGACAAATTGAAAAAAAAACATTAAATTTAACTGCAATAACGTTTTTTTCACCCCAAATATGACTGATTATCCTTGAAATACATTTTCCTTGATCCTGTCACTAATCTGTCCCTTTACGAATTCACGGACCGGTTAATATTATTGCTCATAATGAATCATTATATAAACCTTTGCCCTCCAGACAACTTCTTACCGACACACAAATTCGCCGACTAAAATTTTACGCCTTATTTTGTACGTTATTTGTTTTTAAAAAACGGAAATGCACCGACTCGTGATTGCTGAATGCAAACAGCGAGAGGCGCGCGTCGGTTGGCAGCATCGGTTTTTGAATATTTTGTATACACTGCTTTGAAAATTATTTTCCGGACATATTTATATGCTATTTAATATTGAAACATGCTACTTTTTACTAAGCCTTCATTTACATTTTGATTTCAATTAAAATTTTCAATAAATAAGGAAATGCATCCAGGGTGTCACTAACTGGTCGCATGTCACAAACTGGTGTCTTTACCTTATGAAAATTAAATCATTTGGTTGAAAATTCATGTATCTTGTTAAGAATTTGACTATTTTGGTAGAAAATCTAAACTATGTGATTGAAACGTAACTTTTTTTTTGAAAATTCCCTACTAAAAAAATAGCCAGGAATCGTCAGAAAAAAAGACAGGATTTTTGACCATTTCTGACTACCTCGCTGACCACTTTTGTTACGTTTGTCGGCAGAAATCGTCAGAAAAAGTCAGAATGCCATCAAACCTCATCCCTTATATATTTCCCAGGTTATTTATATTATTTATTCATTTATGCATATTCTCTTTGAAATTATATTTAATTATTAGTGTTTTAATTTTTTCCCGGTATCTTATAATATTAATGTAGTGAAGGCCTTTTCCGGGTTTTTGATGTTTTTATTAAAATATTGCCGACATGTTTCGACGCGGATCCGAGTCCTTTTCGAGGCGTAGTCCTTATTATTAGATAACGGAAATTGAAAAAGTTTCTTGGTAGATTGTACATAGTTGTCAGTTATAAATTAATAGGTTGAAATTTTTAAATTGGAGCTTCATAGCCTGAAAATTTAATAAAATGTTTGTCTCGTAGGAGATAAATCCTAGAGGAAATTATTATATATTCTACATTTTAAAAAAAAGAAAGCGGCAGAGCCTTGTGGTATGTTAAATTATAGCGACATGATTTTAATTATTAATATTTATAAACTCAATGACGAAAATTTTGTCCGTTTTGACTTATCTCTTTCTCTTTACAAGACCCATTATATTTAGCATAATTTTAAATTTGTTAGGAAAATTTTGAGGTATCTGAAATCGCCGAAACCCGTAGATTCTGAATTTCTAACTTTTGAACCTGTATATATGCAACATTAAAAAAATTTACTTTCCATTTTTATTCCTTTTCGGTTGGCCTACCTGCCGTCCTAGTCGATAAGCTGCCTGATAGGATGCGAATAAGCATATCTTCAGAAATAGACTCGTCAGGAGTGGTCAGGGTGTTCAAAAATCGTCAGAGCATCTGACCATTTGTGACAATTACTGACTTTTTTTTTAGTAGAGATTCATCCTTTTGGCTTATAAATTCATATTTCTTGGTTAAAAATAAAAATTTGGTTGAAAAATGTGACTGGAAAACCTTTCTTGGTTGGAAATTCAACTATTTTGTTAAAAGGTCATCTACTATTTTGTTAAAAATGCAATATTTTTACTTGAAATGTTCAGACTTGAAAGCGTTTCAAATTGAATCATACAAAAAGGTGTTTTGTCTGAAATTGGAAACATTTTAGGCCCTGATACTTAAAATTGCGTATAACACATTATCGAATTTGAAAATTCCCGACAGAAAATTGCCGAATTATAAAATACCGGAATCACAAAGTTCCCGAATATAAACAATTAAAATATTTTTCATAAAATAAATTAAGTGTAATATAATTTTGATTGTAATAATTTAATTAATTTTATAGATAAATAAAAATTTTAATTGGTGCAATTCGGATATTTTCTAGGTCGGATATTCAATAATTCAGCAATTTTTTGTCAAGAATTTTATTCTTCGAAAATTTTCAAATCCGGGAATTTTATCATTGGGAAATTATACAGCGTCGGGAATTTTATTTTTTGGGATTTTTCAGTCGGCCCTAAAAATTCTCTTTTTTTCAATTCTAGACCTTCTAAATTGAACAAATTTCAAATGTAAATCATCAAAATTATATACATTTTTAATTGTAACTTGTAAAAATTAAAAACTCTTTAATATCTAAGATTGAGAATTACAAATTCTTCAATTTTCGCAACTTGTAATTTTCTATTTTGAAGATTTACAATTGAAAACTCTTGAATTTTAGAGATGTGTAAATAAAAATTCTTAAGTTTTGATGATTTTAGAAGTAAACACTGAAGTTTTCAATTATAAATATTTCAAATTCAAGGAATCCCAAATGTAAAGCATTGAAATTATAACATTTTTGATTGTAAAACTTAAGACTTGATAATTTTTCATTATAAATTTTCAAAATTACAATGCTCTTTAGTTTTAGCAATTTAAAATTCAAAATCTACAATTTTTAAAAGTTAAAATTAAGAACTGTTCAATTTTTAAGATGTCTAAAATTTAACAACTTTGAACATTTACAATTGAAAATTCTCTTATGTTGACTATTTGTAGTTTGAAATTGTTCAATTTTAAAAATGTATAAATAAAAATGCTTAGATTGTGATGATTTTGAAGCTCAAAAGTCAAGAGGTTTCAATTTGAAATCTTCCAAATTAATGAAATTTCAAATTTAAATCAACAAAATTACAGAATTGTTAATTTTAAAACTTGAAACTTGTATGACTTTCAATGGTGAATTCTTAAAATTAAAAACTGTTCAGTTTTGAAGATTTACAATGAAAAATTCTTTAATTTTAACGATTGCAATTTTAAATACATTCAGTTCGACAGTTACAATGTAATATTCTCGTGTTTTGAATATATAGAATTGCAAACTATTAAATTTTCAAGATTTATATTTTACATTTTTTTTTGTAAATTTAAGAAATTAAAAACTCTTCAATTTCAAAGATTTACGATTCAAAGTTCTACAATATTAGAGTTAGAATTGAAAATTCTTCAATTTTGATTATTTAGAAAATCAAAAGTAAAGCTTCCAATTATAAATTTACCAAATTAAAGAAATTTCAAATATAAAGCATTGAAATTACAGAATTTTTAATTGCAAATAAAGAATAAAGCCACTTTCTAGTTTGCAATGCTCTAAATAGTCTAAATTGAAGAATGAATCAATAAATTTGTATTTTTCAAAATTATATAATTTTAATCATTTTCACGCAAGAAATATGAAAATCTACATTTTTTTTTAATTTTTGAAATCTTTCCAAATTTTAAGGCATTTTCAAAATTTGGTCAAAACCTGTACATATCTTTTAAAATAAGAATCGAATCTCTTCAAAACTTCTAAATATCTATCCAACTTATTCGATTTAAAAAAAAAAATTACAAAAATTATATACTTAAGTATATATCAAATTTCTTCAATTTCACACACAATTTAAAAATGTTTAAAATAAAACGATTTAAATTGTAAAGTTCAAAGTTAACCCTTTCAAATTTTAAGAATTTAAGGCCTTCTATTTCAAACAATTCATGTTTAAACTGCTCTGTTTTAAATATATGATTTATAATTCCTCGTTTGAAATGAATAGTAAATATTGCTACTAATGAAATAATGGGGTTTTTCCAAAAAATTTAAAATTGCCTGGGTTAAAAATTGAATGTTCTAGAGTGAAAAAATATTCGATTACAATAATAAATTGAATAAAAGCTCTTAATTTTGGATCAATTATTTTGAAGTTATTTCAAAATTGAGAATATTCCATAAAATAACTCGGGAGCTTATATTTCTTCAACTACTAAGGATTTCGAACAGTTAAATATGACACGTGAAATTTTGTCTTGTAAAATCAATTTTTTTTCCTCTCTTTAATAATCAAAGTATATTTCAATTAAAACTTTTGCCAATAAATTAATATATACAGTTGGTCAAATCAAAAGTTTTTGTATCCAAAAATTACAGTTTTTCATTTTTCATTCTTGAAAACAGCAATTTCAAATTCTGTACATTCAATACGTACGCTTAAAAATTGAATTTTTTCAAAGTAAAACATTTTAGAATTATTCATATTAACTAAATATTATAATTTAAAAAATTAACAATTGAACTCAGCGTTTAAAAAAATCGGCTCCCTGCGTGAGCACTTCTCGTTGGGCTGAAAGCATACCTCGCTTCACTAGCAAGTTTTAGCGCACGTCAGTCAAGTCGCGCGCTTCGCGCTCGAAATTTAGGTTTTCTATTTTCCCGCAGTATTTTCGATAAGGAAAACTAAAATGACAAATCCTAACAAAAAATGGTCAAAATCAATTTTTTTAGGACTTTTCAAAACTTATAATTTCTTTTTGAGATTTTTCCCTGTATTTTGAATCGCTTGGCTCGAAATTTGGAATTTCTATTTTTCCATAGTATTTTCGATAAATAAGACTAAGATGACAACTCCTATCAAAAAATGGTTGAAATAAAATTTGTGAGGACTTTTCAAAACTTATAATTGATTTTTTAGATTTTTTCCTGTATTTTAAATCGCTTGGCTCGGAATTTGGAATTTCTATTTCTCCATAGTATTTTCGATAAATAAAACTAAAATGACAAGACAAGACATATCAAAAAATGGTTAAGATAAATTTGTTTAGGACTTTTCAAAATTTATCATTCCTTTTTGAGATTTTTCCCTGTATTTTTAATCGCTTGGCTCGAAATTTGGATTTTCTGTGTTCCATGTTATTTTTGATAAATAAAACAAGGTCATCTACTATTTTGTTAAAAATGCAATATTTTTACTTGAAATGTCAGGATGAAGTCATTTGCATACACGGTAGTTTAAATTTAATATACATTAAAATATTAATAGCTGTACACTTTATATTAAATATAATATACAGGTCGGTATAGCAGCGTGCTTGAAAACTCAAAATGCTTTTATTTCTTTAAATCTTATCAAATATTCGCAATTGAAGTAATAATCTAGAATTCGTCGATTGAATTGCTTTTTATGATTAAAGTTCAGCGTACATGTGGAACTATTTCCAAAATTTGCCCTGAATAGTAGAAATTTAACGTGAGTACAGTTGATTGTAGGTTAGGTCTGTGATTTATTTACATAATTGAACTTTTCCATTCAAAATCCAATTTTATTTTTGATTATTTGTAAGAAGGTATCATGTTTTATTATTAGGAATCGAAAATTACTGCTAATCTTATTTTGATTTTGTGTAAAATGGAATTATGTGAGTGATTATCATGAATGTATATGAAATTTTATAAACACGTACCTAAATAGCGATTTGATATGCTTGAGATAATAATTTTAATATACATTCGCATTTTAAATTTAATACCATTTTCAACAGCGTAGAAAATTCCGGAATATAAACAATTAAAACATTTTTTCATACAAAAATTAATTGTAATATAGTTTTGATTGTAATAATTTAATTAATTTTATAAATGAATAAAAATTTTAATTGGTCAAATTCGGGAATTTTCTAGTTCGGATATTCAATAATTCAGCAATTATTTGTCGAGAATTTTATTCTTCGTAAATTTTCAAATCCGGGAATTTTATCATTCGGAAATTATACAGTGTCGGGAATTTTATTTTTTTTGGGATTTTCCAGTCGTCCCTAAACAATTCTCTTATTTCCAATTTTAGACCTTCCAAATTGAATAAATTTCAAATGTAAATCATCAAAATTATATACATTTTTTTTCTTTAACTTGGCAAAATTCAAAACTCTTTAATTTCTAAGATTTAAAATGAAAAATTCTTCAAATTTCGCGATTTGTAATTTTTAATTCTTCAATTTTGAAGATTTACAATTGAAAACTCTTGAAGTTTAGAGATGTGTAAATTAAATTTCTTAAATTTTGATGATTTTGGAAGTCAAAACTCAAGTTTTCAATTATAAATCTTCTAAATACAAGAAATTCCGAATGAAATGTACATCATCAAAATTACAGAATTGTTAATTTTAAAACTTAAAACTTGTATAACTTTCAATGTTTTAAATTTAAAAACTGTTCAATAGAATAGTTCAATTTTGAAGATTTACAATGAAAAATTCTTTAATTTGAACGATTTGCAATTTGAAATTCTTTAAATTCAAATTGTTGCAATTGAAGACTCCTTAATATTTAATGTGTATAATAGAAAATTGAGAAATTTTGAATGCTCTTTGTTTGGAATAGTTTATTTTTGAAGATTTACATTTGAAATATATTCAGTTCGACAGTTACAATGTAAAATTATCGCGTTTTGAATATATAGAATTGCAAACTATTAAATTTTCAAGATTTATATTTTAAAGGTATGAAATTTGGGACATTTTTTTAAATTGTAAATTTGAAAAATTTACAATTACAAATTTTTCAATTTTAAACTATTTGCAGTTTACAATTCTTCAGTTTTAAAGATGTATGAATGATAATTCTCAAGTTGTGATGATTTTGATTCAAATTTTTAAAATTAAAAACTTTTTAATTTTAAAGATTTACAATTCAAAGCTATAGAATTTTGAAGAGTTTCAATTTAAAATTTTTGAATTTTTAAGGTAATTATTTTTATATATAATCTTCAAATTAATTTGAAATTTTAAGTCTATAGAATTGAATAAATTTCAATTGTGAACCTTAAAATTGAACTATTAAAAAAAACATGCAAAATTGCATCATTTCCTATTATACACATCTAATATTGAAAAATCTTAGATTGCGTCAGTCTATTTAAAAAACAGTTATTTTTCTCTTGAAAAACTCATTTAAGTGCAGGCCATTTTTATATTAGTATTAGTTTGAAATGAAGAATGTGATGTATTAACCCTGTGCGGTCGTACATGGGTCGATTTCGTCCCAAGCGAAAATTCACTTTGAAATTGCTAGCAAACCGAAACGGGGTAGGGTACGGCACCCCCTCATAAAAAAACTTAGTACAAACACGGACCTGCACGCGCAGTCGGGCCGCCGCGCCCTCGGCTAATCATGAACTTTTTAGCGGGACGAAAACGACCCAGTGCGACCGGCGCGGCGTGTGGGTAAAAGTTGCGGTTTGAAAGTTTTGTTTTCCACGATTTATTTATTTCTTTTTTAATCTTTTAGTGTTAGTTTTCATTTAAAATCACTTGTATGTATAAAAATAATATTATTTTTGCAGTAAAAATCGTCGTCAATATTATTTTTCATAAAAATCCCCCATTTCCCTCTCCTTGAAATTGTGCATCTTCAAACGCTTCAATAATTATACCTTTTTAGCAGGAGCTAATTCAGAAGAATTCAGAAGAATTCTAGGAATTCAAAAGAATTCAAAGAATTCAAAAGAATTCCAAGAAATGACTTTTTAATTTTAGGTCATTTATTGTGATCTTAAGTGAGGTAAGTGTCCCAGTAATCGTGAAGGTCGCAATAATCGTGCAACTTGGTTAATGTATTGTCAAAAAATATGATAAAAGTAACATTTAGAAGAAAAAAAATAACATTTCTTTATAGCATTTTATAGTATGAAATGGAATTTCAATTAATTCAAAGTAGACAGAAAAGAAGAAAACTGGCATTACTATTAGTGGTGCTAATGTCACGATTACTGGAATGCTTACCCAATTAGGGGCCGTGCACATAATACGTCACACGGTTTTCTTGTCTTTATGTCGTTGTATCCCTTTTGTTTTCGAGGCAATTTTATTCTCGTCTTTATTTAAACAAAGGAAAAACGTATGACGTATTATGTGCACGACCCCTTACTTAATTTTTTAATGCAAAGAGTTCAAAAGAATTCAAAGCATTTAAAAGAATTCTAAGAATTCAACAGAATTCAAAGGTATTCAAAAGAATTCAAAGATTTCAAAAGAATTCGAAGAATTCAAAATAACTCGAAGAATTCGAAGGAATTCTAGGAATTCACAAGAATTAAAAGGATTCAACAGAATTCAAGGAATTCAAAAGAATTCAAGGAATTAAAAGGAATTCTGAAGAATTCTAGAAATTTAAAAGAATTTGAAGAATCCAAAAGGATTCAAAGAATTGAACTGAATTTTTAATTTTAGATCACTTATTGTAATTTTAAGTAAGGTAAGTGTCCCAGTAATCGTGCAGGTCCCAATAATTTTGTAACTTGGTTAATGTAGGGTAGCGTGGTCCGAAACCGACCGCCTAAGCGGCAAATGCAATTAAAGAGCCTCAAATTAATTTTTATCACAAACCAAATTTCGATTCTTTAAGTTGAACGTTATTCTAAGTTTTGAGCAGCTTGACGAGGTTTTCGGGAACTTTTGTTGTGAGATATCGAGATCGTAGTGAAAATCTGCACTTTGGTCGTTCTCGAAAATTGTGGTCCGAAACCGACCTCCCCATGGTCCAAAACTGACCCCCTATTTTTTCGCTGCGAATCATGGGAAAAAACCGAATTGGAATTTCTTTTGCAACTTGTTAGGGAAAAAATACTATTTGGGAATGGTTTTTCATTTTATTTAAAAACATTTGAAGGCCTTTCATGCAGCTGCACGAAGCGAAGTTCCCAATGCCATCGAAGCAACTGCGCGCCGCAGAATTCGCGGATCTCGTTTTGGCGTTTTACGTTTGAACGATCGTCCCATTTCTTAACAAAACATGTGTAATTACCGCTAGAAGTCGTTAAATCAAAGTTTGACCATCAAAAACACGCTAGAAAATCTTTGGTGCGCAAAAATATAGGGGTCGGTTTCGGACAACCTTGTGGCGGTCGGTTTCGGACCACCACAACTTTTTCCAAACAATAATTTGCCGTTCACTTACGACAATGAAAGTGATCAAAGTTTTATAGCGCGTGTTCAAGTATAGGTCATGAGCAATCAAAACAACCTACCTTCCGATTTTCAAAGAAACAATAAAGCACTTGAAACTGAAGTTCCATGCAGCTACAAAATGCATGGAACTGCTGTCAAAATACAACGCGTCGCGTAATCATAAAATAAAATGAGAGAAAAAGATAGCTCTCTACCTCTAAATTGCATATGCTGTAAGAGCTTTCAAATCCTACCACCGACAGTTTGGGTGGCAGCACAATGACTGAGAAACATGTGGAGGTCGGTATGGGACCACCGGTCGGTTTCAGACCACGCTACCCTATTGTTAAAAATTCTGATGAAAGTAACATTCGGAAGAAAAAAATAACATTTATTTTTAGCATTTTATAGTATGAAATGGAATTTCAATTAATTCTAAGTAGACAGAAAAAAAGAAAATTGGAAAATTGCTTCAGTTTTTAATGCAAAGAATTCAAAAGAATTCAAAGCATTAAAAGAATTCATAAGGATTCAAAGAATTCAAAAGTCTTCAAAGAATACAAAAGTATTTAAACAATTGAAATTAATTTTTAATTTTAGGTCGTTAGTTTTAATCTTAAGCAATACTTAATTTTTGAATTCGGTGAATTGAAAAAAAAATTTTAATTCAAAAGAATTCAGAAGAATTTAAAGAATTCAAAGTATTGATCAAAGAGTTCAATAGAATTCAAAAGAATTTACAGAATTTAAAGAATTCAAAAGAATTATAATAATTCAAAAGATTTCAAAAAATTCAAAAGACTTCAAAAAATTCAAAAGATTTCAAAAGTATTCAATGAATTCATGAGAATTCAAAAGTCTTCAAAGAATCCAAAAGTATTCAAAGAATTGAAATTAATTTTTAATTTTAGGTCTTTAGTTTTAATCTTGAGTAATATTTAATTTTTGAATTCGAAGAATTGAAAAAAAAATCAAAAGAATTTAAAGAATTTAAAGTGTTCATCAAAGAGTTCAATAGAATTCAAAAGAATGGTAAGAATTCACAGAATTCAAAAGAATGGTGAGAATTCACAGAATTCAAAAGAATGGTAAGAATTCACAGAATTCAAAAGAATGGTAAGAATTCACAGATTTCAAAAGAATTGTAAGAATTCACAGAATTCAAAAGAATTTGAAGAATTCAGAAGAATACTAAATAATTCGATGAATTGAAAAAATTCGAAGAATTCACAGGATTTCAGAACTCGAAGATGGTTTCAAAGTGGCTTTGGTAATAGCATTATTTTTCTTACGTCTCTGAATAGGCGAGAATATAGAAATTTTATTTGCTGTGTATCACACACTATTAGAGAAACCTGAGGTTTTGTAAATTAGAAGGTGGCAGCACATGTTTGGGAATATTTTTATATTCTCACATGTAGTCACGTTAGCATTATTTTTCTTACATCTCTGAATTAGCGAGAATAAAGAAATTTTATTTGCTGTGTATCACACACTATTAGAGAAACCTGAGGTTTCGTAGATTAAAAGGTGGCAGCACATGTTTCGGAATATTTTTATGTTCTGACATGTAGTCACGTTACAAAATTCTAGCATCGTTACCGACTCAGTCTGTGCGAAACCGGCAGGGCGATTCTCCCGGCAACCGCAACGTGGCGCCCGCATCTGTTTCTAAAGTGGCCACCAGCCGCCATATTCAAATAATTTGTAATACAAGAGCTTCCAGGTGAACATTGCAAATATTGAAAATATATATTTAGCAATAATATAGCAACTTTAGTTGACCAGACAGACCTGACCATAATATTACCTGTTATTTAAAAAAAATTAGCACGTTATTTCAATTTCCCTCTTTTTAAATTGGCGGAAAAAATAACATGGGACGGTCGGTAATGCGTGACGTCCTAATGCCCTTAATATTGTAAGTCAATAGATTTGTCTCAAACCAAGGAATCTTTTATATTCTTGCATCAACTTTGAATTATGTTGAAGAAAAAAGTTTTACTATAAAAAACCGTATTTTCAAATATTATGCATTACCATAGCTTCCTTACTCTTCAATAAAATGTATTAATATTATAGGAAAATAGATTCGACTCGAATCAACACATCTTCTCTCTTCTCGCATCAACTTTGAATTGTGTTAATGAAAAAAGTTTTACTATAAAAAACTGATTTTCAAAATATATAAATTACCATGACTTCCCTACTCTTTAATAAAATGTATTAATATTATAGGTCAATCGATTCGTCTCGAACCAAGGAATCTTTTATATTCTTGCATCAACTTTGAATTGTGTTGAAGAAAAAATTTTTACTATAAAAAACCGTATTTTCAAATATGCATTACCATAGCTTTCTTACTCTTCACTAAAATAAATCAATATTATAGGTCGATCGATTCAACTTGAATCAACATATCTTTTCTATTCTTGCATCAACTTTGAATTATGTTATTGGAAAAAGTTTTACTATAAAAAACCGTATTTTCAAATATTATGCATTACCATAGCTTCCGTACTCTTCAATAAAATGTATTAATATTATAGGTCAATCGATTCGACTCGAATCAACGCATCTTTTCTGTTCTTGCATCAACTTTGAATTATGTTATTGAAAAAAGTTTTACTATAAAAAACCGATTTTCAAAATATATGAATTACCATAACTTCCCTACCCTTTAATAAAATGTATTAATATTATAGGTCAATCGAGTTGTCTCGAGAGAAAACAATATGCAGGCTAAGTCCACAGAATTATATTAAATAAAGGTTTCCCCATAGATTTTAGAAATTCAGAGAACATTCTTTTAAATGCAAATACTGTGGGCGCATTACGAATATTATTTGGTAGTTTATTCCAAAGCCGTCTACCTCTAATTACAAAAGAGTTTTGCATTAAACATGTTCTATGAGCAGGTATTGCCAGGGTACGACCTCTATCGCGCAGCCCAGGAAGGTTTATATTATCCCGCAAAAACAATTCCTATGAATATACAGGCTTTAAATTTTTTAAGATCATGTACAGAAAATTACCCATAAAATATTTTCTTCTCTTGGCAACTGTCATAAAGCCAGCTCTTTCCCTATACTCAGAAATATGATCGAATTTGGACAAGTTATGGATAAAACGGATGCAGGCCTTAAGAGCACCTTAAGTTAGCATTAACAACTCCTTTAGTAAATACAGTTACTAATTCATTTAGTCAGTTATTCTTACTCATTGAATTAGTCGATTTTTACTAAATACCAGTAAACGAATCGGCACTATTTGAATTAGTAGAAAACTACTACCAATTAGTAGTTTTCTACTAATTCAGATTTAGAGAGTGGCTTCTAAAATCACATAAACTACCGTTGTTTGCCTTTCGCTCCTAAGAAAAACAAAAGTGTTTTTTTTTCTGTTCACCCTAATATATATATTCAAAACTTTTTTCTTTTAATTGTATTTGTAGGTATAGGTATAAAATAATACGATTTTCTAATTTGCAAATTTTTATTATTATTATTAAAAAAGAATTGTGCATTTTGACAATAACTTAAAACTAAAATGTATCAGGTATGAAAAAAGAAAGATATTGAGGAAAGTTTCTATAATCCTAACTTTTTATAATTACAAATAGTTTTCAAAGCATTCAATCTTATTCGATGACTCATATTTTAAATTTTGAAGCGCTGGACATTTCAAATCATGTAAATCAATTATTTCTATTGAACTTTTTTTACAAATCACTTTAACCAGTTCTTTTTCTCTAAACATTTCACATACATTTTTTCAACCTTCTTAAAAAATAGTTTTAAGTATTAAATTCAGTCACATATAAGGTACATCACCAGAATTCCAGGATATTCCATGTAAATTATTTTCCAGCCAAGTATTCACTCTTCTATACTTTAATGGTGGGTAACTTTCTTTCACAAGTGGTTGAAAAATAAATTTGTATGGATTTTCTAGGTCACTATGAATCGTAAGTATAGATAATTCTTTCAATCATAAATTCATTAACATGTAATTTGAATCTTTGAATATCAAGTATAAATTCCATTTTGAATTATACTGAATTTATAAAAGAGAAGCGAATTTATTTATACCAACTTTTTAACCCCACCACTTATTGGTTTATACTCAACGATACAACCATGTAGAATCAGACAATATTCTGATGTTCGGGGTGGAAAGTTATCACTTGTTTTAAATTCTAAACGAACGTCAACTGGTCCATACTTTAAGGATTCATTTTGCTTTGAACAATCGATAACGAATAAAGGTGCATAGTCTATAAATTCTTTGTTGTAAGAGATATTCATACAAGTCCCAAGATCGAAAACTTATTGGAATGGATGGATCTTAATGTATAGAATTTCTGAATATAAAACAAGAATTCAACGATCAAATTTGGACAAGCACCACAAAATGCTCCCATTGCAATTCCTAAAAACAAAACAATTTTTTTCTTTGCACGAAAATAAAAAAGAGGGAAGAAAAATGAGAAGGCAACCAACCAAATCCCCTTCCTTCTCTTTTTTATTTCTTTCGTCTTTTTTATTTGTATTATTATCAAATCACAATATGAATGCATGCACAATATTTACCAACGTTTTGGTGCTCACACATCACCCTTATCAAGGCAAGATAAATGAGAGCAGGTAGGAACAGCGACGAAATAACGACGCTATCGCCTCGATACCTGACAACTAAATGTGGGTCAAAAGGCAAATCCGTTATAAACAAACAAGAAATAAGAGAAAGTAAAGACCCATGAAAACTTATTGCTAAATGTAATTAATCATACTAGAATAACTTTTGTTTAATTTATCCAAATCAGTTTTTAAATTAATAGACAACTTACTTTGTTTTTTAATATAAAGCATTTCCATGAATTCTCTCTTTCTCTCATTACTTTCACTGTGTAAAATTTCAACATTATCCCAGTCAAATCTGACAATCTAAATAAATCTGAGTAAATAAATCTCAGTAAATCTGACAATTGAACACTTGGTAATAACCATTCTATTTTATTCATTTCAAGTTTATACTGTTCAATGGGAGCTGTTTGTAAAATAGCATTCACATCGCTTCTAGATCTTGTTCAAATAAGTTCGTGTTTAGCATTAATAATAATTTTATGATAATCTTCTGCAAAACCAAATATCATACTAAGGGGTACAGACATATCGAAATAACCAGCAGCATTTGTTAATGATTATTCATCAGTATACCTTCAAGCCAACCAGTATTTTCTAAGTAACTTAATTGCCCCGGATTTAAAAAATACATAATTTTTCATCAAACTGGTTAGACCAACATTTTTATTTCCATCAATTTCTATTGCATTAATTTCATATCTTGCTTCTTCAAAAAGAAAGCAAATAGCATTACAAACTAAAAACTAATGAATTAATGGAGTTCCATAATTTTTCTCCAATTTCCCACTTATGTGAAGTGAACTTTTATTGGGTAGTAGACAATGATCTTGTATATGTACTGTGATTTGAATTTCATCACTGTTGTTAAAAGTGAATGAGGCGTATGGTTGATGTGCATGCACCTCATGATGTGCGATAGATTAATTGTAAATTACAGGAGCTGCTACATTCAGTATGTCCTCTTCCATGACAAATGATAAAACGATTATAGATGAAATTGAAGAAACATACACACACGAATTTGAATCTTTTCATCTTCCCCTTCTTCCTGCTTTTCTTCCTCGAGAATTGACCTTGAGCCCCAGGCTTCTTAGAAACTGCACGTTTTGAGGTGTCAACACCTGGACTAAAGGTTTTTGACTGACTTGTCTGAGATGTGACACCTTATTGTTATAACCGTAACCAACCTTTTTATTAAAAACTACCCCCATTTTTATCGTAAAGATTTAATATGAAGTCTAACTGTTATAACCTCTTCACGAAAACTAACTAAATTTCCGTCTTGATCAACTATTCGTAATTGAATTTGATCTATTGTTTTGACTGCGACTGGTAAATAAATGACGAGTGATGTGACTTCTAGTATATTATATCCTGGAGGTACTTTAGGGAAAAATTCATGAATTGTGTGCACCTTTTGATTATTGATATACGCACCTATAGTTATACTACATTCAAATCTCAAAGTTTTCACTTTTATTATTGACACCCGTGAATCAGATTCATGAACTTTATTAGCTTCAAGGTAGTGTCACGCCTACCCTGAAAGGGAAGTGGCTTAATGGTATACTTACCAGTGGGAATAACAATTTCTTTATCATCAACATAAAATTTATTGCAACCAACATCCACATTTGGAATTAAATTAAATGTTGAAAATTCCACAACTCCTAGAGCATAATTTTTATTGGATGAAAGTTCAATCGTTGGAAAATATTGCACTTCTAGTATAGAAGAGTTTCCCGAATTATATTATTTATATTATATAACTGTCTTGAAAAAATGTTACTATGCTCTTTTATATACGCAGAAAGAATTTTTCAATTTCATCTGATTACATAAAAACTTTAGATATAAATGCCCACATATGAATGTATCATAATTCTGGTACCTTTCAGGATTGTATTTTATACTACCAACATCGAGATAATTAAGGAGATTTAAAGGTGGGCGAAGATTTCCCAAACTATCAAAATAAATTACTTCCTTCCCAACGTTTCTATATGTAACCCAATGTAAATCTATATCAGTTAAAGCTCGATGTGGTTGTGTTACTTTAAGTTTTCTGAATTTTTGGTGATTCAGATTTAAAGTGCAGACCTAAGCCTTGCCTATAAGGCTTCAAATATAAACCCTTCCCTATTGTGATAGATTCCATAGTTTGATTATGTCGATTGGTTTTTTCAAGTTGCTTTTTAGCTGCACTCATGTCGTTTATTGCTTTAGGTACACTTGCAGCCCCACCAGCTAACGCCCCGGTTGCACTAAGGCCTGCAAAGTGTGGTATAAGAAAAAGTTAAATACCGCCAGTTTTAGTTGTTGTGGGTAGATTTCGAGGTTTCTTTATGTTACGCGTCCCCACAGCTTTTCTTACGGCTGCCCGCGCACCTTAAAGAGCTGATTTAATTACTAATTGTGCATCCTTACCAACAATCATTAATTCTTTAGCAGCTGTTACCATTTTTTGTAATGCTAATTTCTTATTTTTACACATCCCCCTTTTTTCTCTTATTTCTCAATCCCATATCCATTTTTTTCTTTTTATTTTTCAACCCCATACCCATTTTGGACTTAAGCTTCATTGTGTTTGCTACTGCCCACGCTGCAGCTTTTTCACTTAATCCTGCGTCCTTAGCTGAAGCACGATTCCAAGCCTTTTTAGCTAATTTTTTGTCAGCTATGTTTCTCTCCTCAATATTTTCTCTATTTTGAGAATGAGCAACATCGTGTTCTCTGCAAGCTTGATCTAGAGGATTGATACGAGGATCTCTTCGAGCAAGACGTTTTGTTAATTTCGTACTAGGTCCACAATATTGATAACCTGGTATATGCAATTCTACAGGAAAATTATTAATTAATTTATTAATTCATCCATTGCCACGTCTACTTCGTTTGAATGTTCGTTTACAACTGACTTTATTTTTTGTCTTTACAGGCATGATTATAACCAATTGAGAAGATTTTTCAAACTGACTAGTAATTTTATAAAACATATTATTCATAGCTTTTTTCATTCAGTTGCATTTGAGATGGAGTTTAAAGCACAACCAACAAAACTACTTATGGTGAACTTTGATGATATCACACAACCTCTAAAAAGTAAGGAAAAGAAACGACATGGGGATATCAACATGGTTTATCAACCAAAATATACATTTTTGGAGACAGTTCTACAGTTGGTAGATGGGGTTAAATACTTTCCATACAACGAGCATAGTGAAGTAGTGTCGCCGAGTGAGGCACGACCTAACTCAATATTTATATTTGATGATGTTGCAATAAGAAGCAAGATAACATTAAAGCCTTCTTTGCCATGGCTCGCCACAAGAACGTTGACTGTTTCTACTTATGTCAGACTTACGCTCGAATTTCAAAGCATTTCATTTGTGATAATGTTAATTTGTTGATATTATTTAAACAAGATAAAATTATTCTTAAACATATATATGATGATCATGTAATTACTGACATGTTTTATGTTAAATTTAAGGAATTATGTTTGAGACGGTTCAAACCCTGGCGGACCGAACGAACGGAGCGGATACGCTACAGCGTATCCTCACAGTATCCACATCGTATCCTCTCCGTATCATGCAAGAAAAACTCATTAAAAAAAGAAGATGAACATTTCACTTGTTGAAATTCGGATTCTACGTGAAATTTTGCGTTAAAAGGTCACGGAGTAATCGCAATAGTTTTTCTTGCAACATTAAAAACTTTGAAAAAATATAATACTTATCGATAACGTGGGCTGAAGGCGACTTCAAACGCATCGTCGACGGATAACGCCTATTAACTGCTACTGAACGACGATGCGTTTGAAGTCGCCTTCAGCGCACGTCATCGATAAGTATTATATTTCTTAAAAGTTTTTAATGTTGCAAGAAAAACTATTGCGATTACTCTGTGACCTTTTAACTCAAAATTTCACGTAGAATCCGAATTTCAACAAGTGAAATGTTAATCTTTCTTTTTTAATGAGTTTTTCTTGCATGATACGGAGAGGATATAATGTGGATACTATAAGGATACGCTGTAGCGTATCCGATCCGTTCGTTCGGTCCGCCAGGGAACCGTCACCGCGCCAGCTAATATGAGCAAATAATTAGAGACCAAATATATGTCATCTGACTAGCTGAAAATCAATAGATTCGCGTCATCAGCTGTGTACCAGGAGAAGAAATGCGACAGAGATAAGAAATAGAGAGATAACAACACAAAATTCAAGTTCAAGAGATATAGGTCAGGAAGCCAAGCGGAAAATCGATAAACGCGTGCGCAACCAGACCCCAAGAGTAGGGAGACCAGCGGGACCGAACATAGATGGAACCACTCGATTGAAACGGCGCGATCGAGACTTCACTTGCGATCCAACCCAGCAGGAGAACGGAGTTCTCAGAATTGTAGCCAGAATAGCTGAAATCGAAGAAACCGAGACGCTTACGAGGTCTCTCACCGTCTTGCACACCACTTTAGACAGCAATATCTAGGAGATCATGCTCATGTTTTTACATTTGCAAATTTTTTTGTATTACTTGCTCAATATTGGTTCCTTTCACAAAAATTTAATTCTGACTTACCCAAACTCATGATGGAGATGGTTGATTTATGACTTGCCTGAGCAAAGATTTTCTCTCAACCGAGCTCAGACCCGGGAACTGAAAACCGATGCTCCCAAGGGCGGGAAATATGTGAATTGGCTTCCTATTCTGGAATTGGGTATCATCGAAACTTTCCATTTTGATTAATAAAATTTGACACTTGCTAATCAAAGCGAACTTCTCAACCAGGGCTGAGACCTGGAAATTAGACCGCTTGATGTCTGAAGTGTTCAATTTCAACTAGATTAAAATGGAATAAACTGATCACATAAGACAAAAATCAATTAGAATTTTTGAAAAGTTGTAATTAACATCTGTGAGTCCTGAGCTCATATTTCAATTCAAAAATAAAGTAAAAAGCTAGGCAAATTGAGCTGAATTTCAATCTCAACATTGTAGGTTATCATGAGGATAAATTAGGTTTATGATTGATAAGCTAGGAAATCAGACAAACTGGCGTACTCGTAACTCTATCCGCGCTCAAGTCAATCACATTCTCACGAAAAATTGTATTATAATTGGTTTCTTGATTGGTCACTGAAATGAATCGGAACGGAATTGAGCTAAACTCTATAGAATCGTTGGCCTTTGTTGAGATTAGGTTATAAGAAAATTTTATTTCTCGCGAATTTTTGGCTGCGAATTATTTCAGATTTTAAAACTTGCGCATTTTGAAAAGCATTGCTACTTACACAGATGGGGAAACAACCTGGTCCTAATTCCTAGGGTTTCCTTAATTGTAATATTCCAAAACAGGGTGGTAAGGGCTAGTTTTAATTTCCTCCCAACACTCAATCCAGTTTGTGTAATTGGACTTGAGTTGCTGAACAGGCTCAATTAAAAGAAAACTAAACGACCCCTTTAATGAACATACATGGGTTAATGAAGGCCGTTTGAAATGCGACATACATATTGAAGATAGAAGAAAAATAAACTTTCCTTGGGATAATTTAGCTTTCAAAATGCCTAGGTCAAGATTTACATTGAAGGATTCGCAGTTTGAGAATTAATTAATTAAATCAAGCTGGAACAAATATACTCTTCCGAGCGATCTCAGTTTTCCATCAATTGACCGATGTTACATGTTTAACTTATTGGAATAAAAATAAGAATTGATAAAGACTGATAAAGACAATGATATCAGTCTATAAGTGGATTTAGGAAACAATTTAGAAATGTTTTAAAAGCAACTGAAGACCTAGTGTATCGAAATGTTGAAATCATTTCTCAACTGGATTCCAAACTGAATGCACTTAAAAATGGATGAGAATAAACTACAAGTGGTGAAGGAATTGCATAGGCCCGCTAGACAAAATTATCAACGTCGACATGTTGATATCCGTGGTATTTATGAAACCTGGCAGGCAGACCTCGTTGAAATGCAAGCACATGAATGTTAAAATAAAGAATACAAATATATATTAACGGTTTTTGATATATTTTCAAATTTCGCTTGGGGAATTCCAATAAAAACTGAAACCAGTGAAGAAGCGACAGCTGCAATGAGATCAATCGTTGTGAAAGGACGTGTTCCAAAAATTTTACATGTAGATAAGGGTCGAGAATTCTACAATTCAAGTTCTGAAAATCTTACGAAACAGTACAATGTTAACATGTATTCAACTTTCAGTAATTTGAAAGCGTCAATTTGTGAACGATTCAACCGAACTTTGAAAAATGAAATGTGGATTCAGTTCAGTTTGCAAGGTAACCACGTATGGTTAAATATTTTGTCAGACTTAGCTTCTTTCTATAATCATACCAAACATCGAACAATTAAAATGAAACCAAATGATGTTACGAAACGAAATGAGAAGAAATTGTTAGTAAATGTATTTAAAAAGTTTGTAGTAAGTAGAAATGTTATGCAAAAAAAGTTTAAAGTTGGTGATAAAGTAAGAATTAGTAAAAAACATATTTTTGAGAAAGGGTATACACCAAATTGGACAACTGAAATATTTTCAATTAGTGAAATAAAAAATACTCTACCAGTAACGTATTTAATTGAAGATTATCAAAATAAGCCTGCATCTGGTTGTTTTTATGAGGAAGAATTAACTAAAGTCAAATACCCAGATATTTATTTGGTGGAAAAAGTACTTCGAAAGAAAGGAAATAAAATGTATGTAAAATGGTTAGGATTTGATAATCACCATAATAGTTGCATTGGTAAGTTTAGTATATAATTAATATGTGTGCTCATTATTTTTCCTAAATAAAATTTTGGTTCACTATTTCATCCGCTTTTGATTCCTTATTATTAATAATAATAATAATGATAATTATAATTATAATTTTATTTAAAACAATGTCATGGAACAGATGCATGTATACATATTTTTTTATACAAAACTATTTCCTAGCATTGTTAATTCAGAGAATTTTGGTAAAAATTGTCGTCTTAAATATTCCATCTTGAATGTGACAACTTTCCAGAAAAAAATGTATGAAAATACCTACATGAAGTTCTATATTCATCTTTCTTTTTCAATAATTGATATTTTTTTACAATATAACACCCAACTTCTTTTTCAGTGTACGCAACATTTTTTTCATCCCAAAGTGATTCACCTATAGTTTTAATAATCATATATAATATAGCTACATATGGTTCTATTAAGAAATCATTAAAAAAATGTTTTATACAATTTTTAAGTTCACAGAGTATCGCAAAAGTTGTTTTTCGCAAAAGAAATGGGTAATACGAATCACTTGTTCCTAGTTATTGTAATGATATCACATTTCCACCGAGATACAGTCCAAAACGTAATTGAAAATTTTCACATTTAATTAAATTACAATTCAGATTACATTTATCACCACTGAAAAATAATTCAAAAACATTAAAGAAAATTTTAAACATACATGATGATAAATTTACGTTTTTATCAACATCCAGTCCAATAGCAGCTTGCTTCGTAAACGATGGATCCAACTTATATGTGGTGGCCATCACCATTTGACTTTTAGGGATGTTTCTCATATTAATTATTTAAACATTTATCTCTTCCACACCTGTAGAAACGAATTCAATCTGATTGGATTTTCCTCCTAGATGTTTAATGAAAACCTCCTTCTCAGCAGCCTCTTTTTTCAAATCTTCGAGCAATGCCGAATTTTCATCAAAGACTTGAACTATTTGTTGAGGTAGAAACACAACGTAGCTTATTGAATTTCAGCAAAAATTCTAGGTCCGTATTTGGATTCAACTCGCCTCAGATTGGAAATTTGATGAAAGCCTCCCACAGTGAGATCCTTTAGCTTCTTTGTTGGCACCACATTAGCAGCTTTATTTAATTTTGAAAAATTTATTTTTCTATAATTCGCGAAAAAGTGCCAGTTTTTCCACCTGTTTTTGGTGTAAAAAGTTACCGATTTTTGCTCGATGACGTGGCGCATGCGCAGTGCCGACCTTTCCGGGCAACAGTGACAAAAGTGGACAGATGCAGTGGAAAAAGTAAATGGACAGTGATAAAAGTGAGGCACAGTGGAAAAAGTAAATGTTATTTCGGGTGGGTTCGTGCTGCCTCGGGTGGACTCGTGCATCGTGCGCAGCCAACTTCATTCTATTGTCCGACTGTCGTCCCTAACCTAAAAGCAATTTCCTGAAAAGTCTCGAGTTGTGTATTTTGTATGTACTTTTGTCACTTGGCAAAAGCAAAAAAACACCGTCAGTTTCTCCGAAAATACTGTGCTTGGTTTTTTTCACGAAAAATCGGAAGTTTTGAAGCCCTCAACTTTATGGGCCAACTATTCAATTGTGAGAACCAGCTTATTGTTACTGCCATATTATTGCCATGGTTTTGATAATTGCCATTGTCATTGTTGCGTCAATCGACAAAAAATCGCCTTCTTTTTACACAAAAAACAGGTAAACAAAAACTAGCACTTTTTAACAAATTATAGAAAAAGTATCGTGTCCCACACATTGAAAAAGCGACGATTTAAAACTCGTGTGATAGCCACCCTCGCTCCGCTCGGGTAGCTAACTTCACACTCGTTTTAAATCTCTCGCTTTTTCAACTTGTAGCACAATATACTATTCTTTCACTTAGATTTAGGACTCAAACTTTTTCAATAAAAAATTGAACTCAGATCTTTTCTTACTTAAGTTCTTTAATTCTTTAATATTTTTCAAATGGTCACTTAATCGAATTCGTAGTTCACTTTGTTTTTCAGATTTTTTCTTCGTCAATCAGATTTCAGAAGACGTGTGAGGATGCAGCACACTTCACCTCTATTATATTCATGATTTATTCACTATATCTCTCTAACACATTATTGCTTTCTCTGTCTTAAAAGTCTAGAAAATTCCAGACGTTTAGGTGACGCGATAGATAACAGGAAGAGTCTTAAAGAGTCTTGGGAAAAGAATGTGTTCTCGATACGAAATACAATATCCCCTGTGCTTAAAATCAAAGGAATGCATTCATAAAAAACATAACGAGTGATTAGACCCTATGAATGCTGCGCAGGCTACGTTCTTTAATTTCGAAGGTGGTCCCGATCGATAAGAGAAACGGAAAGAATCTTGGGAAAGGAATAAATTAAATTATTGCGTACGTGCTTCAATTCGAAGAAAGGTTTTCATAAACATAATGGGTGAGAGTCAACGCATTTGAAGCTTATCGGAACTATAATAAATCATACTGATTAATCAAAAATTGTCACCCTAAAAGACTCATTTCACACCATACATTAAAAGAATGTGTTTGTCATAAGGACAACCGCAGGATTTCGCCGGGAGCGGGTGCTCATCTGAAAAATTGCACCCGCTCCCAGCGAAATCACGGTAAGATTTCAGCTGTAACCACGTCTCACGACCGTGAGATAGGTGGTTACAGTCTGCGACCAACTCAATACAATGATCCGACAAAAGTCTCGTGCACCCTGAGGACAAGGAGCGATCCAAGGACGACCGCCTTCTGCATTTCCCCCGCAAGTGTCTCAGCATTTTGTTGATACGCAGGGATGCTTTTCAGGCTATTAACCAGTAAAACCTTGGCACCTCCAAGAGCGCCGATGATCAAGACGATTAGCTTAACAGAATATTCCGGGTATAACCGTCGCAACTCCCTTATAAGGTCTTTATACCTCTCTTTCTTTTTTTTCTTCTTGGCTGTAACGTTTTTGTCAGCTGGTGCCGAAAATTCGATAACGAACATGGTTCATTTCTCGAAGTCAATGAGAACTATGTCAGGCCTCGAGTGCGCAACAGAAACAATTGTCGAGAATATGAAGTTCCAGTATATGCGGCACTTCTCATTTTCGACAATTGACTCTATTTCTTTAGGAGCGTTTAGCGGAAAGGTATTTGGGCTAATGCCATAAGAGTGATAGAAATGGTAATAAAGCACTCTTAATGCCGCATTGTGCCTTTGGATGTAGGTCGTTCCCGCATGAGTTGGACAACTAGATAGTGTGTGTCCTAGATGCTCGGGGTGTGCATGACATGCTCTGCAGCTATCATCGGGAATGTCTTGGCTCAAAATAAGGCGACGGTATGCTAGAGTGGAAATGACACCGTCTTGACATGCCAAAATGAAGCCCTCCGTACACGACTGCAATCCGGGTGATCTAAGGAAAGCAAACGTTGGCTCATACGACATCCACTGATCTTCCACATTTCTGTGGAAGATGCCGTGCATCCTCTTGTCGAGGAGCTGTTCGTGGAAGATTTTCTCCTGTGCTTTCTTAATCCGGGCATTCAGGAGTGAGTATTTAAGATGGATAAGGTCTGATGCATTTTGCTCACCCCTAATATTGAAGTCAAGGCCGAGTGTTTCAGCAACCTCCTCCGCTGCTTTGTATAGAAACGCCCCTTTGCTCACTTCTTCGTGTTTCGTGCCCATTTTAAGAAGAGGGTCTTGTCCATTTGCGACCATATGTGCTGTACTTAGAATAATCCTGTTGTGAAGACATTCAAGATTCAGTATTCCGCGACCACATTGACGGCGTGAGATGTAAAGTCGTGGAACAGAAGACTTAAGGCGCGTGCTCATGTGCATAACCTTTCGGGACCCGATATCGAGGGATCTGAGCTCGTCCTTCGTCCATGGAACTACTCCAAATGAATAGAGTACTACGGGGACGGCAAGCATGTTCGTTGCAGATACTTTGTTCCTCGCCGACAGTTCGGAAGAACATGTCCGTCGGATGAGACGTTTGTATCTGCATCGGAGAGTATCTTTTATACATGTCACGTCCTGAATGCGGCTCTGTGGCACGCCCAGGTATGAATAGGTCTCTCCAGCACAAAGGTGTCGTATAGCGCTTCTGTCATCAAGCTCAGGATCTTCGGGGATGCCATTAAGTTTTCCTTTCTTCAAATTAACCTTGGCGCATTTCTCTAACCCGAACTCCATTCCAATCTCTTTAGTGTACTCTTTGACAATTTTTAGAGCTAGATGTAGTTTCTCTTGATTCCTAGCATAGATCTTTAGATCATCCATGTAAAATACATGAGTGACCTTATGCTTTCGGTTTCCAGGTTTGCCGCAGAGATACCCTTCGGAATGGCGAAGTGCGAGAGATAGTGGCAATAATGTGACGCAAAAGAGGAGAGGGTTCATGGTGTCGCCCTGAAACACACCTCTCTGAAAGGTGATACTGTTAGTGGTCACACGATGTTTTCCAGATGAGGTAGTAAATCTGGTTTTCCAAAGCGGCATTAATGTCTCTATGCACCTCACGATGTGTGGATGAACCTTTAGGCTTTCCAACAGACAGATGGTAAGTCTATAGGAGGTTGAATCGAAAGCTTTCCGGTAATCAATCCAGGCCATCGATAGAAATCGTTGATAGGATGCTGCTTCTTTACAGACACATCTATCGATGAGCAAGTTCTCCCGGCATCCCGCTGCGCCTTTCTTTGAGCCACGTTGTTCATACATCTCTCGCCACACAGGTCCAATTGTCCGAACAATCCTATCATTTAGGATAGCTGTGAAGATCTTATCCAGTGTGTTCAGACAAGTTATTGGCCTGTAATTCTTAGGGTCAGCTAAGTTGCCCATCTTCGGCAGGAGCACTGTGCGCCCTTCCACCAACCACCCCGGAATAGGCTCTTCCGACTTTAGATATGCGGTGAGAATTCGGGCCAGATGCTGGTGGGTTGAAGGAAACTTCTTCCACCGGAAGGTCTTGATACCATCTGGTCCCGGAGCGGAATAGTTCTCCATGCCTCTTAATACGTTTTTCACCTCCTCGGTAGTGATAGGTGGGCATTCCTCCTCAGCTGTTATGAGGGTATTGCACAGCTCCTTGAAGCTATTTATGTTCTTTGAGCCTTCTTCAAGTGGATGTTGGACTTCCTAGACTTCTCTCCAAAATGCTTCGACCTCCTCTGGTTTGGGCGGATGGTCGTCTGTAACTGGAGGGTCTTGGAGGAGTCGAGATGGGTCAGACAAAAACTGTTGATTTTCTCTGACCCGCCTCTCTCTCCGCTCTAGACTTCTCCTAGCGTTAGATAGTACTCTTATTCTGTCAACAATATGCTGCCTGATGGTCAGTAGCTTTGACTTGTTGATTATGTGATGACGGATCCGCAGTTCGCGCGCGAACTGTCGAACCTTGGTAGTGAAAGTCCTGCCAGATGTTATGTAGTCAATCACACACTGAATGCGGGACGCGTACAGTCTTGCCCAGCCTATATTTGTGCTAAGTCGATGCATTCGCCTTTTGGTCTTATGATCAACCGTTGGTTTTGTTTTACGGTTTGCATCTGCCAAAGTTCTCGCTGCCTTGTACACACTACAATTGATAGTCCAGAGGTGGGATTCTTCGGAAAAATATCCACGAAGCTCATCATCCAGTTCAGTCAGATCTTTGGGCTTGGGAGAAACCTGAATGTTGATGTTTCTCCGGGTTTTGAAGCATTGTTCTTCCTCTATTGGATGCCTGTTCCAGGTTGGTCTCAGTGTCGCATCTCTTTCTCTGTCGCCGGCTTGTTCTGGCTGCGGTTGTTCAGGCGCTCCGCTTATATAACCACTTTTGCGGAGGTCCTAGGCACGGTTTCGCAAACGTTTTTGCGAAAAATCCAAGAGCTCTGGATGTTTCTCGCACCACAGAGCATGCAGTCGCGCCATGCAACCTTTTCGTTCAGGGGCCATACTGGTATCATAGCACTCCAGCAGGTCGTCCCTGAGTCGATCCGTCCACTTAAAAGTAATGAAATTCTGCCGGTCAATCGCATTGACTCCTACAACTGTATTTGGTGTTGTCATTGTTGTTCCCACGAGCAGCTAGGGAAAAGGGTTCGTCCATCCTTGTAGAGCCCCGCGTGCAAGGGTAACGCTGATACCCTGAGTGGTCGACCGGTATATATATATATATATATATATATATATATATATATGTTTTTCTAGGTTTTTTTTAAATAGATGTCAATGTGCATGTCCCTCAATGTTTGTTTGATGTTCCTATAACATTTTTGACCTAATAAGAAGATTACAGCAGATATGGTCGTCTACTTTATTAATCCATACAGAAAAAGTAAAAAAAAATTACAGTTAGGCATACCTTTTTCTGTAATTAAGTAGTCAGTTTCTACCCTCCCTAAACAGATTCACATACTTGAAATGTGAGAGGACTGGTAAAAAATTTTTTATGATATTGGCCTTGGGCACTTTTTTTAGATATATGATGCAGTTCAAATTGCAATACTAACATGCTAGAGATTATAAATACTCACTGAAAGAATGATGCTTACATGTCTTTCCCTCGGTTTGTTAATAACTCCGAAGCCTTTATAATTTTAACGAATTTAAGGTGATAATTCGTATAATAATCGATTATAATTATGAAAAATAGGTAGTTTCTATCAAATTTTAAAAAGACATGACGTTTTCAGGATCTCAAAATTGATTAAATCCTCGTAAGTCGTCTGAGAACACGGGAAAAACTATCGGTTAACCTGAATAACAACTCCGAAGCCTCCCAAAAAAAATAGGTACAAACGCAAAATAATTTTTTTTCAAACAAAATTCCCCATAAAATTCGAAGGGCTGATGAAGCAAAAAACTTTTCCAAAGTTTGAATTATTTAAAAAAAAAATGGTGTGTTTTATATCACTTAAAAATTGCAAATAACAACTCCGAAGCTGAAGACTCTGTAGCCTTTTAACCACTCCGAAGCCTTTTTTTTGCACTCGCTGGTAAAAGGTTCGAAGTCACATTGAAAAGAAAGAAAAAAATGTTATAAAAGTACTTTGTTTTAAGTTCTTCTTAAACCTCTTCACAAAATATTGTTCATAGATATGTGTTTAACGAAGAACTCTTCTTATACAAATTCACGTTTGAGAGATAAGTTTAAATTGTGAAAATAAAATTTGTAAATAATTATGTGAACAAATTTTCAATGAATTTTGAAAAAATCCAAAAAATTCTTCAACAAATTTTAAAAGAAATTCAAACGAATTTTCGAACTCAAATTTCAAAAAAAAATCAAACATTTCAAACAAATTTTTGAGAAAAATTTTCAAAATCATTTTTGAGAAAAACTTTCAAAATAATTGTTGAGAAAAATTTTCAAAATAATTTTTGAGAAAAATTTTCAAAATAATTTCGAAAATTTTGTACAATGTGCGGACAACTTTTGTACATTAAAAAAAATTGAATTATTTTGACCCGCTAAGCCGGTCGAACCCAGTTTTAAACCTTTATAATAATGTACTTTAAGTGAAAGAATAATTTAGACACAAATTAGTGGAAGAAATCACTAGTCTAGATCGACCAGCTTTCCCACGTTATAAAATGCATCCTGGTATATATATCTAAGAAAACTGATAACAATTATTGCATAATTTAGAACTTCAATTGACTCGCATCTCGAAAACCAAAATTGAAATCTATTTGCAAATTGCCCATATACATACATAACAATTTTGAAAATTTGGAAAACTGTTTTTCGAAAAAATTTATAGTTTCTAATCTTGTACACATAGACATATGTGACGCGATCCGAGAAAAAGGAGTTACTAGGCAAAAGCGAAATTCTACAGGGCAAGCGATTGAAGAAATCTCGAGCTCGAGGCAGAGGAGCGGAGGTGAAGTCTCAGAGGGAAATTCTGACCCCCACTCCTCACAGTTCGACCGTGTTTCCCCACTCTCCTCTCGTCTCGTTCTCGCACCAGCAATCGAGTCCAAGTTCTCCCGTCCGAATTTGTAAATTCCCGAAAAATAACATTCCCGTCACTGTAAAATTCTCTAATTGGAAAACTCCCTGATAGTACAATTTCCGAAAAATAAGACTCCCGTCACTGTAAAATTCCCGAATTGGAAAATTCCCTAATGATACAATTTCTGAATGATACCGAATAATAAAATTCCCGAATAATAAAATTCCGGAATTGGAAAATTCCCGAATGATAAAACTCCCGGATTTTTTAATATAACCGAATTGCGAAATTCTCGAATAATAAAATTCCCGACAGCTTATAATATTAGCGAATCCAAAATTTTTCGAGCAGTAAAACTCCCGATAGAAAATTGCCGAATTATAAAATACTAGTAGTCTTGCGCGCGCCAAGGCGCGCGCTCATTAATTTTTTGTATAAAAAAGAATAAACCAAATACTTATTTTTTCTATGTTATCTATATTTATTTAATGTTACAAAATATTTGTAAAAAATAATTAGAAGGCACTACAGGATGATGTACGTAGCCTTCAATAAGTAGCTCCTTTTCATATTTTTTCTCTGTTGAAGCTAAAGGAGTAATGGATTTCTTATAATTTATTTGTAGGTAAATTCTGCCATCGTTATCATCTTGAAAAAATTATGAATATAATTATAATTCAATCTATTATAATCGGCTCTTAAATTTGTTTAACACTTAACTTATTTGTAAATTATATTGCCGTAATACATTTTTTATTTTATAAATTAAAAGAAATGTTATTTATAAAATAAATTGTGAATTATTCGTTTTCACATGTATATGCGCATATAAATTTCAAATTAAAAAATACTACGAATAACATTAATTTTCATTATTATATAAGCTTTACAAAGTTTAAAAAAATGAATGATACATAGAATAGTGGCAGTAATTACCAATCTTTCAGTTTTCAAGAAATATGATAACAAATTTTTAAATTGTCTATTTGCTGGGCAATTATTGCCGTTTATACTCTATAGTAATCCATTCGCCACTAATATTTTATTATGCATTGAGAGACGTAGTGAATTTTTTTCATGAAAAATTAATTTTCTAATTTTTATCATAAATGATGCATGTTAATACGAAAAAGTAAAATGTATTTTAGTATAAATTTTTTATACATGAACATTTTTGTGTGAACATTTTTATCGTATCTGTTGTTTACGTCAAAATGATTGAATTCTTTTATTATAAGAAGAAAATTATCCTGTCGATAGAACTTTCCCGGCCTTTATAAGCGTTACAGTATCTTTCTTATTAAAAGCTAAATTAAACAAAAACTTTTCAAACAATATTTTTTCCCCTCCTGTGAAAATCTGCCAATTTTTTATTTTTCAAAAAATCTGTGTCTTTAGTGTATTTTATTTCAAAATAGTAGCAAAACAGTGTCATCGCCTGAAAAAAGTGTCAAATAGTGTCAATAGTGTGTTTTGAGCCCGAGGCCTGAATTTGTGGTTTATTATTCTAAGGGCGGCTGCAGCCTAATTGATTTAAAAATAGTGACCTATTCAAACCGAAAAAGCAGAGAAATTGCCCTACAAAAAAACGTCGGATTGAAAATTTTTCGAAAGTATTTTATTTTGAATGCGAAGTTGTCGAAAAGCAGATGTCCAGAGAATATCTCGGTAGTGCGCAGCAATAATTTTTAATTCTACGTTTTTTGCAGCAAGACTTATTTCTAATCCAAAAAGTGACTTAAAGTAAATATGTGCATCAATAGTGCGACTGATGTTCTTTTGGATTTGAAAGCATTCCGAAAAATTCAATTCATAAAACTTCAAACAATTAAAGTTAAAATTTAAAACAGGGAAATAGAATTATTGATTTAATTTAAAAGAATCCAGGTCAATTAACAAAATTCGAAAGACATAATAGAAGAATTCTGAATGAATGAGTAACAATTCAGGGTGAATTGCAAATCATATTTGAAAATCTCTACAAATCTTTGAAAACCTACAAAACCCCTTACTTCTCGTGAATGAATTCCTTAAAGTACATTGAAATATTATAAAATCCTGTGAAATTATATGAAATTTTATAGTATTTTCTTGAATCCTGGAAAATTTATGAAAATACCTTGAGAGCTTTTAAAATCCATTAAAATCATTGAAATCTTCGGAAATCTCATAAAATTCATTTAAATATTCTAAAATATATTGAAAACTCGCAAGTCCTATGAAATAGTTTCATATATTCCGAAGTTGTAAACAAATTCTTCAAATTCCCAGAAGAATGTTTTCATTTCTCTCAAAGTCATTCAAAGCCTTTAAAATTTCTTAAAAAATTAATAATATCTTCAAAGTGCATCAAAGTCTTTAAAAATACTTTATAATATTTTAAATCATTTCAAATTCTATCAGGTTACCGGAATAAATTGAAAATTCCTTGAAATCATTTGATATACCCTAAAACCTGACATAGGTCCTATTAAATCGATCTATATTTTCGAAATATTAGAAAACTTTTTGATACAATACCCCATGCAAATTTTTTCAAATCTCTTGAAAATGCTTTAGAATCTTTTTAAATATTCTAAAATATTTCAAATCCTCTGAAACCAATTGAATATTCCTTAGAATCTTTTGAAATACTCTTAAAGTTTTCAAATCCTTTCAAACCTTTGGAAATCAATTGAAACATTTTAAAGCTCTTGAAAATGCTTTAGATCTTTTCAAATACCATAGAATAATTCAAATCCTATGAGTAACATTAAATTGCCGGAATCAATTTAAAAATTCCTAGGATCTTTCAAAATACCCTTAGATATTTAAAATTCTTCACAATATTTTTGAATTCCTTGAAATTTGTTGAACTCTTCAAAATCCCTTGCAATTTTCAAAAGCACCCTAAAATATTTCCAATCCTTTGAAACTCTTTCAAATTATTGAAATCCTTTGATTCTTTAAAAATCATTTGAAACTTTTTAAAGCTTAAGACGTATTGACATCTTTTAAAATACTCTTAAGGTTCTCAAATCCTTTACCATTTTTTGAAATTCCTCAAAATTTTTGAAATCTCTTGGAAATGCCTTGGAGTCTTTTCAAATTCCTTACATATTTATTTTGATTATTTTAAAATTACTTGAAAGTTGAAAGTTTTTAAAGATTTCGAAAATGCCTTGAAATCTTCTCAAATACTCTAAAATATTTCCAATCCTATCAAATCAATTAAATTACTGAAATCAATTGAAAACTCCTAGGAACCTTTTAGAATAATCTAAATCTTAACATTCCCTGAAACTTTTTAAATCTCTTTAAAATCAAATGAAAATTAAAAAAATATTTGAAATCCTCTGAAATCAATTACTGAAATAAATTCAAAATTCCTTGGATTCTTGAAAATTTTTTTAATCTCTTTAAAATCAAATGAAAATTTAAAAAATAGCCTAAAATATTCCAAGGCCTTTCAAAACTTTTAAAATCACTTAAAACTTTTTGAAACTTTCCAAAACGCCTTGGAATCTTTTGAATTACTCTAGAATGTTGCAAATCCTCTGAAATCAATTAAAGTACTGAAATCAAATGAAAAATCCTTGGAATCTTCAAGAAACCTCTAAAAGTTTTCAAATTCTTTACATTTTTTTGAAATTCGTTCAAATTGTTGAAATCTCTTGGAAATATCTTGGTTTCTTTTGAAATTCCCTAAAATATTCCTAATCTTGAAAAAATACTTAAAAAATCCTTTTGAATCAATTAAATTACTAAAATCGGTTGAAAATTCCTTGAAATCTGTTAAAATATTTCAAAACCTTTAAAATCTGTTGGCATTTATTGAAATTATTGACATCTCTTTCGGCTTCCGTTTCCGGCATGAAAAAGTGTAAGGTAGCGGTAATTGAGTGGTGCTGATTGTAGTGAGTTTGCAGTGGAATTGGAGGTGAGTTGATGGGACGAGGTGTTGGAAGGTTTTGTGAATGAGGGTTTGTATGTTTAAAATAATTAAAGTGAAGATTTGTGTTATATTTCGAGAGATTGAGACTGTTTTGGGTAGGCTGAGAGGTTTAGCGTGAGGAGCAAGGTGGGGAGACAGGTGCAGCCGAGTAGGGGCGACAGGGAGGGATAGGGAGAGAGAAGCACGGAAGAAGGTACGGTAGCAGGTTGAGGTAGCGCTGTGGTGACAGTAACTACGCGGTACGCAAGTTACGCTTTAATGGATTCTGTCGATGACGTATTCTGCACGCCGAAAAGTGAGACAAAAAGAAGGGGTCAGTATAGGAAAACGGTAGAGAGGGAGAGACTGAGGGCAGATAGTTTTGGCTCAATCGAACCGTTTATAAATAGGAAGAGGGATAGGGCAGAAAGAGGAAGTAGCGAAGACAAGTTAGAAGTAGGGTCCACCCTGAAAACCCCGAAAATGATCAGAACACCACCATGAAAAGAACAGAATAGAGCGGAGGAGAAAGACAAGGGCAAAGAAGAAGACAAAGTTGAACCTAGAGGGCCGATAGAATTTGAAAAGTTAAAGTTAGAAGAATTGCGTCAAATGATGATAGAGGTAATACAGATGAACGAAACTGGAGTTTAATGAAGGGGAGAGTGGGAATAATGAAAGTGAAAGGATAAGGGAAATAGAAAGAAGATTAGAAAGGAAAGAAAGAGATGAAAGGAAAAGAAACATAGTGATAAAGGGTCTAAGATTAGAAGGAAAGGAATTGAAAGAAGGAGTGGAAAATGTGCTAAATAGGATAGATGCTAAAGTAGAGATAGAGGAAATGCGAAGTGTAGGAAAGGAAACGCGAAGAGGAGAGAAAATGGTACTAGTGAAGCTGAAGAAATGGGAACATAAAAGGAAAGTGATGACAAAGAAGAGGTTTTTATATGGAAGCTCGGAGAGAATAGAGGACGATTTGACATGGGCAGAAAGGAATATGCAGTATAAGTTAAGGCAAATAGCGGAAGAGGAAAGAAGTAAGGGAAAAAGAACGTGGGTTAAGTATGGCAGAATACAGCTAGAAGGAGTATGGTGGGATTGGGACGAAGAAAGTGAACAGATAGTAAGAAATGAGGTACCGGTACACTAGGAGGGAAAGGAACTAGATGAAAAGGGATGGAAAAGAGTAAGGGGACGGTTACCAAGATGTTACAAATGGCAATGTCAAAATGCAAAGAGGAAGAATAAAAAAGTCAGAGCAATGGGAGGAATGGTGATGGGAGTAAGGAACGAATGTATAACAGGGAAGGATAAGAAAGAGATGAAAGAACGAAAAGAAGGATTAATAGTAGAAGAGGTAAAGATGGGAGGAGAGAAGTGGAAGATAGTGGGGGTTTATGTGAACGGTAACATGCAGGAGAAATTAGAGGAGATGAAAGAAATGATTGAAGAAAATAAAGAAGAGATTAGGCTTATAATAGGGGGAGATTTCAATGCCAGAACAGGAGATAGAGGAGGAAGGGAATGGGGAGGAGAGAGCGGAAGAAACTCCAAAGACAAGATACTAAATGAGGAGGGAAAGAAATTGTTAAAGAGCTTGGAGGAGTTGGGATGGTTTATCTTAAACGGAAATATAGAGGGAGATGAGGAAGGGGAATATACACGCTCAGGAGGTGAAAAGGGAACGGTAATTGATTATGTGATAGTAGATGATGAGGTAAGAGAGATGGTCAAGAAACTAGAGGTAGGGGATTATATAGATTCGGATCACTTTCCCATAATAGTGACATTAGAGGGAGAAAAAAGTAATAATATGGATAAAAAGGAAGCAAAGGTAAAAAGATCAGGAAAAGGGGATTGGTCAAGGGAAGAAAAAGAACAGTTTAAAGAAAAGGTCAGAAATATCAAAATGGGAGAGGGAAATGTGGACGAGGAGATGGAAATAATGATAGGAGAAATAAAAAGAGGATTAGAGTGCACAAGCAAAAAAGAAATAAATAAAGGGGGAAATATAAGTGGATGGGGTGAGGAATGTAAAGAGAAAAAGAAGGAGGTCAGAAAGGAACTAAGCAAATGGAGAAGAGAAAAAAGTAGTGGAGAAGAATATAGGAGAAAAAAGAAGGAGTATACTGAGTTGTGTCATCAAAAGAAAGAGGAGGAGAATAAAAGGTTTGAGGCAGAGGCGGAGAAGGCTAGGACGGAAGAAGAGGTTTGGAAGGTAGTAAATAAAGAGAGAAAAAGAAGAAAAAGAGTAAATCAGGATATTGAAATGGTAGAATGGAAAAAATATTTTATGGATTTGCTAGGAGGGATAGAGAAAATAGTTAGGAAAGGAGCGAAACATGGTAGAGAAAGAGATGAGGAAGAGGACATAACAAGGGAAGAAGTAGGCAAGGTGTTAGGAATAATGAAAGATGGAAAGGCACCTGGCATAGATGAGATTCCAAATGAAGTCTGGAAATATGGGGGGACAGAACTAAATGAATGGGCATGGATAATGTGTAATAGAGTATGGAGAGGAAAAGGGTGGCCAGGGTTATGGAAAGAAGGAGTAGTGGTACCCATAGTGAATAAAGGCAAAGGGGAGGAGGTTAAAGATTATAGGGGTGTAACGCTAATGCCAACATTGTATAAAGTATATAAAACTGTTTTGTTGGAGAGATTGAAGAAAGAAGTTGAGGAAAAAAAGATACAGCCACCGAATCAGACAGGGTTTAGAAAAGGAATGGGGCTTATGGACAACATATATGTTCTGAATCATCTGATAAATAAAAGGATTAAAAGGGAGAAAGGGACAATGATAGCAATATTCGTGGGCTTAAAGGCGACATTCGACTCATTGGACAGAGTCGAGCTGGAAAAAGTTATGGTGAAAAGGGGGATACGAGAGGGCTTAATAAAGAGAGTATCGGAAATCTTCAGAGAGACAAAAAGCAGGGTAAAGGTAGGAGAGCAAGTAGGAGAAAGTTTCTGGTTAGTTAGAGGAGTAAGGCAAGGATGTCCTCTGAGTCCACTTTTATTCAATATATTAATCTCAGACCTAGAAGAAGAAATGAAGAGAAAGGGATGGGGAGGAGTTAGGATGGGAGAAGAAAAGATATATACACTGGCATACGCGGACGATATAGTGTTGATGGCAGAGGATGAAGAAGGGATGACAGGCTTAATTACAGGATTGGAGAAATATTTAGATGGGAAAAAATTGAATTTAAATGTAGAAAAGACAAAGATAATGAGGTTTAGAAAAGGAGGAGGAAGAAAGAAAGAATGGACTGGGAGATGGAAGGGAATAAAGTTAGAAGAAGTAAAGGAGTTTAAATATTTGGGATATACCTTGCAAATGAATGGAGATCATAGAGTTCATATAAGAGAAAGGATAAAAAAATCGGCAGGGATAATGAAACAGATATGGGGAATAGGAAAAAGAAGGTTCAAGAAAGACTGGAGAAGGAGAATGTGGTTATTTGATACGCTGGTATGGCCGGTAATAGGTTACGGAGCGGAGATATGGGAATGGAAGGAAAGGAAAGAGATTGAAAGTTTACATGAAAGGTATGTCAGGTGGACGCTAGGAGTAGACTGGAGGACGCCTGGATATATGGTGAGAGAAGAAGCACAGAGAGATAAATTAAGTACTAGAGCAGGTAAGAGAGCATGGCAATTTGAGATGAAGTTAAGCGAGGGGAAGGGAGGGGAGTTAGCGAAAAAGTGCTTGAAGGAGGTAGAAAAAAGGAGCGGGAGGGCAGTAGAACTAACAAGATGGGAAGAAGAAAGGAGGGAGTTTTTTAGTGCTAGAGATATAGGAGAGGGAAGTGGAGTAAGCTATGAAGAATTGGAGAAAAGGGACAGGGAAAGACAATTAATGGAAAGATGGGGAATGATTGGGGAATCAAAATATAATAAATGGTATAAGTTGATAAAAAAGGAAGGAGTACCAAAGTATTTGGAAAAGGGATGGGGAGAGAGACGATGGACCAGAATAGCAAGATTTAGATTGGGAAACGAGGTAAGGGAGGGGATGTATTGGGAAAAGGAAGAGAACAGAAAGTGCAGAATATGTGAATGGGAGGAGGAAACATGGGAGCATGTACGGGATGGATGTATGAGAGGAATGGAAGATAAAGGAAGCTGGAAAGAGAATGTGGTAAATATTCTAGGTGAGGATGGAATGGGTGAGGAGTGGATGAAGGAGTTGGAGGGGGCTAGAGGGGCGAATGAGAAAGAATGAAAGAATGGATATGGAAAAATAACAAAATGAGAATGAGATAGAAGAGAAGTGCAAGTGAAGGACAAAGGAAACGGAAGTCGCATAGATTAAAAGCGTAAAGGTCTGTAAGTAGTTACATGTAGATATTATGTAATAGTATAAGTAGATTAAGATGCGGATGCGCTCGCTCTCACTCGCTCGCTCGCTTTCTCGCTTTCGATCGCTCGCTCACTCTTCCGACAGTAAATTGGCGCTAGATTAATATAGAAGTAAGGAGATAGATATAAGAGTTGATGTAAATTTTTGTAAATATTTGTAAATAGTAAGGATAAGATAATATAAAGTTTGTAGATGGTCTTGTAAGAAACGGAGGTCATGTAAACCCTTAGGGGACACATTATGAATAAAGAAGAAGACATCTCTTTCAAATGTTTTGGATTCTTTTCAAATGCCCTAAAATATTCCCAGTGCTTTAAAATTCCTTCAAATTATTAAAATAAATGAAAAATTCCTTGGAATCTACTGAAATTCTTTGAAATATTTGCCTACAATATATCAATTTGAAATCTTTTAGAATCAATTGAAATTTGTTAAATCCTCTGAAATCCTATTAAGTTAGTGAAATCAATTAAAAATTCCTTAAAATATTTTATATTTCCTCAAAATATGTAAAGTTCTTTGAAATCTTTTGAAATTTCTTGCAAATGTTTGAAGATCTTGAAAATTCCTTGGATTTAAAAAAAAATACCTTACAGTCTTTGAACTTCTTTGAAATCCCTTCAAATTATCAAAATCAATTCCGTAAAGTATCGGTGTTTTTTTAAATAGGAGTGCCCATTAAGAGCGTAGAAATTCTTAATTTGAACATCTTTTTAAAATATAAAATTTTTGATCTATAGACATACACAGATCTCTGACATACTTCTATTCAACCGAAAAAAAAAATTATTCGAATGTGTCACCATAAGGAAATGGAGATTTCAATCCTATAGGGAAAGTATAACCGAAACGTACACGAGTTTCACCAATGATATTCAATATGATAAATATAATTAAATTATGATAGAAATCACAGTTACAGAGCGTAAAAATGAATAATTTGAAAATTTCTTGTTTGCGTAAACAGTTTAAAAACAGACTACCATCACAATTGAGGTTATGGTTCATTACTCCTTTCACAGACTTTACCGTGCAACGGTTGGCAACACTGAGCCGCGCATTACCAAATACGAAAAAACACGTGACGTATTATCGAACTCGAACTATGATTCGATTCGAATACTATTTCCCACAGTGATCCCGAAAAGACCACCTTGATATGCGCATGCTTCGACTGAATGGCGCTTATTGGTTCTAGTTCGCGTCCTTATTGGGAATTCAGATACAGGCGCGTACTACAGCCAATCAACTATATTACAATTCAAACATGCGCAGTTAAAGGCGACTCAGTGAGCATCACTGATTTCAAATGCAGTACCACACACAGACACACACTACTGTTGAATATGAGCGGCCTACAGCAAGAAAACGTTACCACCGTTACTCTCGAAAATCGTCAGAATCGAAAACGATAATATCGTTTAGAGATTTTATATTAAGGATCCGAACTAGAAAATTCACGAGTTTAAAAAATTCAAAAAATTTCTTTATGAATATTATTTATTTATTCAAAATAGAATAATCTGATATTTTTATCAAAAACAACAATTGAAAAAATATATTTCTTTAAACTTTCTCCATTTATTGTTATTTTAAATTGAAATAATAATTTTAAAAACTTTTAAGATTAAAGAAAATTTTTTGATAAAAATGTTTGATTATTGTGTTTTAATAAATAAATAATATTGATTAAAAACCATTTTAAAAAATTTGTTTGATTCAGGAATTCTATCATTCGGGAATTTTCTATTTCAGATTTTTTATAAATGGGCAATTGTTTGTCGGAAATTTTATTATTCGGCAATTTTCCATTTCGGTAATATTATAAATGTGTTGGGAAATTTATTATTCGGCAATATTCCAATTCTGTAATATTATGAACTGTTCGAAAATTTTATTATTTGGAAATATTATAATTCGGGAATTTTCCAATTCGGGAATTTTACAGTGTCGGAAATGTTATTTTCGGGATTTTTCAGTCGTCTCATTGGAAAATCCCGGAATAATAAAATTCCAGAATTGGAAAGTTCCCGAATAATAAAATAAAATTAACTCATAACATTTATGACCATTTATAATTATTTTGTAAATAAAATTGCTTTCAATTGATGCTTTCAAATTACTGAATGTTGAGTTCAAATTTGTACTGTATCGCATCACCAGGTTTTCGAGATTTGAGTTGTAAAATTCTTTGTATCCATCAATATCAAAAGATGATTTTTCAGTCAAGAAGATTAATTTTCTAAAAATTGAATAGCTAAATTTCAACCATAGAGATGAATCTTTAACCAAAAAATAATAAATTTAAAAAGAAATAGTTTAACTTGCATACAAATAGTTAAATTTTTTTATCAAAGAAGATGACTTTTTAACAGAGTATTTGCATTTTCAACAAAAAAATATAATTTAAACCAACTAGTAGAATTTTTTAATTAATGTCAATCAAGTCCCTCTTCTACTCCTTGGTGCATAATATACTAAATTTATATTTAAATCGACGTTTGCACGTCGTCTGTAAGGTGAAGACGATAACTGAAGGTTCTGAGACTCAGATGTAGTATTTATACTCAAAAGCATTATGCACAATTAACGTACAATTACAAACAAATAAGTATAATTAAATAGACATTATAGTTTTAAATTTTGTAACGCTGGGTTGTACCTGTGATTTAACGCATAAATGGGCATATCCACGTAAAGTGTCATTTTCTCAACAAAAAAAAAGTCGAAACCAAATCTCAAGTCACAAATTTCAAACTTTTTTCCTACGTTCCACATACATGTGGAACCGCATTTTTCAGGTTTCTGAATATCATTGCGCATGCGCGCAGTCTGCACAAAATATTGAAATTATTAAATCCATAAAATCAATTAAATGAATCATATTTTATGAATGGAAGGTGAAGGAGGGTTGTTTCTTCTTTTTTAATGCTCAGGATACTTTTCAGAAGTGTGTGAATTACCATCTTCTTGATTTCATATATATAACGAGTGTCTGCAGAGAAATAATGCTGACTCTTTTTGAAAAATTCGAAAATTTATTAATAAATTTTTATTCATCATACTTCATCTTTTACTTTAAATCATGGTCGGTTTTTTTTCCAATACTGAAATGTATATTCTGACCATTTAGAATATAACAGGTCAAAAATCCAACATGTAAAAGAAAATATATCATCTTAATTATCATTTTTACAACGAAGTATTGCGAAATATCACAAAAGAGTGGAAGCTAATCTCTAATGCTAATGTTTGGCTTGTTTACGTCGTCTAGTCCGCCCAATATTGGTTTCTTTTTCAAGTGCTGTGACATACGTGGATAGTTTTAACGGGAAATGAACACACGTAGCTTTTTTATACATTTGAGACATGATAAAAAGCGTGGTCGAAGTGTGGTTGGCTCTTTCTGATGCCAAAATAATTGTAGCGTTCGTATCGTGTTAGGCATAGCTTTTAAATTGAGACCGGTAGTAACTTATTCAATTTTCTTAATATCTTCCTTAAAAATTTGGAAGAATTTTGTTTTAATATGTTGGGAACGAACTGTGTTTACAAATTCTTCTGCGCTTGTAACATCTTTTCCTCCAGCTATTGTTCTGTCTACCAAACTTTTTACCGTTGCGCCAACACCATCGGCTATCGATTTTTTGTAATATTTCAAAACATTCTAAATTCTTGGACAAAAGTTTCAGACAAAAGTTATTCTCTTCAATAAAGCGGAACTTTTTTGTGGAACAAAATTTTTTTGTTGGCGTGTAACTTTTAAAGAAAATCCATTTATATACAAAATTTTGACTCTGATTTTTACGAAATCCACGTGATTTTTGAGGCACATAATTTTCCTTGCGGGAACGTTTTTTGGCCACCGCAATACAGCAAAATCAGCAAAAACTTTGATCCTATCTTGATGCGCGCGATTTTCACATCTGCTGGCGCTGGAGTGGACCTTTTCGCTGAAATTTTGGAGTGGACATTTTAGCCTTAAATTGGGCATAACTTTTGCGCGCACTGCAATATTAACTTTATCCATGGTAAACTTCTTCGCCCCAACATACTGCTTAATTTCCGTGAGTATAGAAGAGTGTGCTTCAAGTATTCTTGGAGTAAAGTACGATGATGGAGTGGA
>CAKNYM010049358.1:0-45686 GCA_932195095.1 Andricus curvator
TGAAAAATTGCACCCGCTCCCAGCGAAATCGCGGTAAAATTTCAGCTGTAACCACGTCTCACGACCGTGAGATAGGTGGTTACAGTCTGCGACGAACTCAATACGATGATCCGGCAAAAGTCTCGTGCACCCTGAGGACACGGAGCGACCCAAGGACGACCGCCTTCTGCATTTTCCCCGCAAGTGTCTCAGCATTTTTTTGACACGCAGGGATGCTTTTCAGGCTATTAACCAGTGAAACCTTGGCACTTCCAAGAGCGCCGATGATCAAGACGATTAGCTTAACAGAATATTCCGGGTATAACCGTCGCAACTCCCTTATAAGGTCTTTATACCTCTCTTTCTTTTCTTTCTCCTTGGCTGTGACGTTTTTGTCAGCTGGTGCCGAAAATTCGATAACGAACATGGTTCGTTTCTCGAAGTCAAGGAGAACTATGTCAGGCCTCGAGTGCGCAACAGAAACAATTGTCGAGAATATGAAGTTCCAGTATATGCGGCACCTCTCATTTTCGACAATTGACTCTATTTCTCTAGGAGCGTTTAGCGGAGAGGTATTTGGGCTAATGCCATAAGAGTGACAGAGATGGTAATAAAGCACTCTTAGTGCCGCATTGTGCCTTTGGATGTAGGTCGTTCCCGCATGAGTTGGACAACTACATAGTATGTGTCCTAGATGCTCGGGGTGTGCATGACACGCTCTGCAGCTATCATCGGGAATGTCTTGGCTCAAAATGTGGCGACGGTATGCTAGAGTGGAAATGACACCGTCTTGACATGCCAAAATGAAGCCCTCCGTGCCAGACTTTAATCTGGGTGATCTAAGGAAAGCAAACGTTAGCTCATACGACATCGACTGATCTTCCACATTTCTGTGGAAGATGCCGTGCATCCTCTTGTCGAGGAGCTGTTCGTGGAAGTTTTTCTCCTGTGCTTTCTTAATCCGGGGTTTCAGGAGTGAGTATTCAAGATGGATAAGATTTGATGCATTTTGCTCACCCCTAATATTGAAGTCAAGGCCGAGGGTTTCAGCAGCCTCCTCCGCTGCTTTGTACAGAAACGCCCCTTTGTCCACTTCTTGGTGTTTCCTGACCATTTTAAGAAGAGGGTCTTGTACATTTGCGACCATATGTGCTGTACTCAGAATATTCCTTTTGTGAAGACATTCAAGATTCAGTATTGCGCGACCACCTTGACGGCGTCAGATGTAAAGTCGTGGAACAGAGGACTTAAGGTGCATGCTTCTGTTCATGTGCATAACCTTTCGGGACGCGATATCGAGGGATCTGAGCTCGTCCTTCGTCCATGGAACTACTCCAAATGAATAGAGTACTACGGGGATGGCAAGCATGTTCGTTGCAGATACTTTGTTCCTCGCCGACAGTTCGGAAGACCATATCCGTCGGATGAGACGTTTATATCTGCATCGGAGAGTATCCTTTATAGATGTCACGTCCTGAATGCGGCTCTGTGGCCCGCCCAGGTATGTATAGGTCTCTCCAGCGCAAAGGTGTCGTATAGCGCTTCTGTCAACGAGCTCAGGATCTTCGGGGATGGTATTAAGTTTTCCTTTCTTCAAATTAACCTTGGCGCATTTATCTAACCCGAACTCCATTCCAATCTCTTGAGTGTACTCTTTGACAATTTTTAGAGCTATATGTAGTTTCTCTCGATTCCTAGCATAGATCTTAAGATCATCAATGTAGAATACATGAGTGACCTTATGCTTTCGGTTTCCAGGTTTGCCGCAGAGATACCCTTCGGAATGGCGAAGAGCGAGAGATAGTGGCAATAATGTGAGGCAAAAGAGGAGAGGGCTCTAGGTGTCGCCTTGAAACACACCTCTCTGAAAGGTGATACTGTTAGTGATCACACGATGTTTTCCAGATAAGATAGTAATTCTGGTTTTGCAAAGCGGCATTAATGTCTCTATGCACCTCGCGATGTGTGGATGAACCTTTAGGCTTTCCAACAGACAGATGATAAGTCTATGGGAGGTTGAATCGAAAGCTTTCCGGTAATCAATCCAGGCCATCGATAGGAGTCGCTGATAGGATGCTGCGTCTTTACAGACACATCTATCGATGAGCAAGTTCTCCCGACATCCTGCTACGCCTTTCTTTGAGCCACGTTGTTCATACATCTCTCGCTACACAGGTCCAATTGTCCGAACAATCCTATCATTTAGGATAGCTGTGAAGATCTTATACAGTGTGTTCAGACAAGTTATTGGCCTTTAATTTTTAGGGTCAGCTAAGTTGCCCGTCTTCGGCAGGAGCACTGTGCGTTCTTCCACCAACCACCCCGGAATAGGCTCTTCCGACTTTAGATATGAGGTGAAAATTCGGGCCAGATGCTGGTGGGTTGAAGGAAACTTCTTCCACCAGATGGTCTTGATACTATCTGGTCCCGGAGCGGAATAGTTCTTCATGCCTCTCAATACGTTTTTCACCTCCTCGGTAGTGATAGGTGGGCATTCCTCATTAGCTCTTATGAGGGCATTGCACAGCTCCTTGAAGCTATTTATGTTCTTTGAGCCTTCTTCAAGTGGATGTTGGACTTCGTAGACTTCGTCGACAGTAACTGGAGGGTCTTGGAAGAGTCGAGATGGGTCAGACAAAAACTGTTGATTTTCTCTGACCCACCTCTCTCCGCTCTAGACTTCTCCTAGCGTTAGATAGTACTCGTATTCTGTCAACAATATGCTGCCTGGTGGTCAGTAGCTTTGACTTGTTAATTGTGTGATGACGGATCAGCAGTTCGCGCGCGAACTGTCGAACCTTGGCAGTGAAAGTCCTGCCAGACGTTATCCCTGCTAAAAATTTCGGATTCCGAAATTCATCCGATTCACGATTTTTTTCCGAAATATGTCCGATCTAATCCGAAAACTGTACGAAAACAGTCAGAAATTTGTCTGATTATGTCTGGAGTCTGTCCGGACAAATATTTCGACTCCGGAAAGAGTCCGATTTGATCCGAAATTAGTCCGGAATTCAAAACCTGAAATTATTTTCGTTGAACTAAAAATGGAAAATAGTCCGGTCTAATTCCAAATTTATTCGAACGTAAACTTTCACTCCCGAAAGAGTCCGACTTGATCCGAAATTACTCCGGAACTCAGTACCTGAAATTATTTTTGTTAAAGTAAGACCGGAAAATCGTCCGCTTAAATCCGAAATCCTTCCGGTCAAAAAAATCGACTCCGGAAATATTCCGATTCTATCCGAAATTAATATGCAGGTTTAAGTTGTCATTCGGTGAAATTAAAGTGAAAACGGAAAATCGTCCGATTAAATCCGAAATCTTTCCGGTCTGAAACATCAACTCCGGAAATAGTCCGATTCTATCCGAAATTAATCAGCAGGTTTCAGTTGTCATTAGGTGAAATTAAAGTGAGAACGGAAAAGCGCCTGCTTAAATCCGAAATTCTTCCGGTCAAAAACGTGTACTCCGGAAGCAGTCCGATTCTATCCGAAATTAATCCGCAGGTTCAAGTTGTCATTCGGTGAAATTACAGTGAAAACGGAAAATCGTCTGATTACATCCGAAATCTGTCCGGTCTAAAACATCAACTCCGAAAATAGTCCGATTCTATCCGAGATTAAGCCGCAGGTTTTAGTTCTCATTTGGTGAAATTAACCCTCAAGAACCACACTAGTGCGAATTCGCACCTCTCAAAATGTTAGATCTCTGTAACTTCTGACCAGCGTGAACGAAGGGTCCCGCCCCACTGCGACAAATATGCCGGTAACCTAGGCTAGTTGCTACCCAAAGGCCGCTTTCATTCGATTTGAAACTGCGCAGCTAGCAAGACCGAAACTTTGAAAGGGTGCGAATGAGTGCCTGTGAAATTTGAATTTTCGTTTTTTTCGCGACTTTAATGAGTGGAATTGTATGAAATGTAAGTATTTCAACGTCTTTTATTGTTTTCAACATAAATTAATCAAATAATTAATGATTTTTTCATATTTAAAAAAATGTTGAAATACAACTTTTTTGGTGTAAAACGTAAAATAATCTAAACAAAATGTTAATTATTATTACAGAATGGCTCAAAAACAACAAATGCATTATAATTTACGAAATTATAAAGCAGTTCGAGCATTAGATGTGGAAGAGGAAGCTGATCACGAGGAAGAGCGTCTCTGTTCAGACGATAGTGGAGAGGAGTTCGTCGTTTCGGACAATAAAGTGAGCGATAATTTCACCGCCGATGAACAGAGTGGCCAGAAAGAGCATCAGGATGACGACGATGATCTGGAAAGAGAAGCGGAAAAAGTGTCAGCAAAAGAAAAAGGCTGATTGATGCATCAGAGCGACTTCGGAGAAGATGACGACCTAGGAAAAGTATTCCGTCCACGTCATCTGAAATTACATGGTCTGATATTCAACCTGACAGGCGAGGTAGGCGCTCTAGTGGTATTTTTTTGTACAATCCTTCTCCGAAAAATGACGCTATGAATGTACGTTCTCCATTACAAGCGTTTAAAAGAGTTGGCTTTCGCTTTAATTCAACCACTTTTACAGCGACGTTTGGGGCAGCAAACCTTGCGTTTAACTTCTAGGCGACTCATTGCAAAGGTTTTGGGAATATATGAACCGATTGCTCATTGTTACACCGTCATTCGCGAGGAAAGTCGTGCTAAATTTGTACTCTGTGATACGGAAAACACCGGGCGAACACGCATGAGGTGTAATAATTGCTTGCGTCGTATCTGTGATGAACACAGATGCGGATTGTGCGTTGAATGTGCCGTAGGAATGAACTAAGTGAATTTTAATACTATATTTTTATCTTTCTGTGGAGTGAGTTCCATTTTATGTACGTTTTATTATAAAATACATAAATTTTATCCTGAAAAGAAATGGTTTACTCATTTTTTTCAACTCGAAATTACCCAATATTCAACCTCTCGTAAAAAATCTTTATTTTCTTGTTATACTGTTGGCATATTTTTTTATTAAAGTGTATACTTTTAACTTTAATTAAAAAAAAAAAAAAGATAAATTTTGGGTAAATAGAAAAAATGGCAATTTTTTGAAAAAACGATGTTTTAAAAATTTTGTTTTAAATTTTCCGTATTTTTATTGTTAATTTTTTTTTTAAACCATTTTTACTGAATTCCTTGGAAAATTTCGCACAAAAACTACCTATTTTACTTCAAATTTGGATTACTTACTTCCAAAATATTAAATACCAAAGATTCAAAAGCCCAATTCGCACTAGTGTGGTTGCTACGTATGCTCAGTCAAAGTGTGGTTATTGAGGGTTAAAGTGAGAACGGAAAATCGTCTGCTTAAATTCGAAATTCCTCCGGTCAAAAACATGTATTCCGGAAGCAGTCCAATTCTATCCGAAATTAATCCGCAGGTTCAAGTTGTCATTCGGTGAAATTAAAGTGAAAACGGAAAATCATCTGATTAAATCCGAAATCTGTCCGGTCGAAAACATCAACTCCGAAAATAGTCCGATTCTATCTGAGATTAATCCGCAGGTGTTAGTTGTCATTCGGTGAAATTAAAGTGAAAACGGAAAATGGTTCGATTGAATCCGGAATCTGTCTGGTCAAAAACATCAACTCCGGAAATAGTCCGATTCTATCCGAAATTAATCCGCAGGTTTTAGTAGTCATTCGGTGAAATTAAAGTGAAAACGGAAAATCGTCCGATTAAATACGAAATCTGTCCGGTCTAAAACATTAACTATGAAAATAGTCCGATTCTATTCAAACTTAATACGCAGTTTAAGTTGAAATTTGGTGCAATTGAAGTGAAAACGGAAAATCGTTTGATTAAATCCGAAATCTGTCCGGTCTAAAACATCAACTCCGGAAATAGTCCGATTCTATCCGAAATTAATCCGCAGGTTTTAGTAGTCATATGGTGAAATTAAAGTGAAAACGGAAAATCGTCCGCTTAAATCCAATATTCGTCCGGTCCAAAACATCGACTCCAGAAACAGTCCGATTCGATCCAAAATTAATCCGCTGGTTTAAGTTGTAATTTCGTGAAATGCAAGTGAAATCGGAATTCGTCCGCTTAAATCCGAAATTCATTCGGTCAAAAACATTTACTCCGGAAGCAGTCCGATTCTATCCAAAATGTATCCGCAGGTTTAAGTTGTAATTTGGTGAAATTCAAGTGAAAACGGAAAATACTACTGCATAGTAGAGCGTATCGAAAAAATTAAATATTTTTCTTTCGTTTTTGGGTAGGGCATCAGAAAAAAAAACCACAAAAGCGATAATGAAACTTCGAAAATAAACAAAAATAATGATAATTTCGATAAAGACGAGAATAGTAACACGGAAAATGATGAGGAAACTAATAAGCTTTTGAACAAGGATGAGGATAATTATATGGTTCCGATAGAAAATGAATCTGTTCATGATAGTGAATCTACTGCTTTCTTGGAAAGAAGTTGATGGGAATGATGATGGATTTGATGACGATGTGGAAGAAGGAGCAGTTGATCGGAATGTTGATAGAATTGACGATGATGTGGAAAAAAAGGAGTTTATGGGAATGATGATGGAATTGACGATGATGTGGAAGAAGGATCAGTGGATGGGAATGATAACTATTCAACATACTTCGTTCAAAAGTGTTCTAATTTTTTTCCTAAAAGTGCATTAAAAATGTAATCAAAAATGACTTCTCATACAACTTTTTAACATCCTGTTTTCGCTCATTTATAATTAAATACTCTATAAGTGTATCGAATTTCATTTTTTTAGTTCAGTTTGCTATACCGGATAAGATTAGGGTGTATTGCGTTCGCGAATAACTAGACAAATATCGGGCAAAGACAGATAAGATCTAAGTTATTCGCATTCGTCAGAAAGGACAAATTTCGGATTTAACCGGATGAGATCCGGATTAATCGCATTCCTAAAAATCGTACAATTTCGGACTTAACCAGACCAATCGCATCCGCCAGACCGTACAAAACATGGACATGGCCGAACACGACCGGGCAAAAATCAGACTAATCGCATCCGCCAGAAAATATAATACACGGTCATGACCGGACACAATACGGATTCATCACATCCGACAAACCGTACAAAACACGGAGATGACCGGACACAATCCGGATCGATCGCGTCATTCAGACCGTACAAAACACGGACTCGACCGGACACAATCCGCATTGATCGGTCGTTTCTCACAAGCGCTAAAAATTTTCTTGGTTAGTATACAAGGACCGTTTCGACCGATATACTCAGCGTGCGATATTCTGCGTTAGTGAAGTGCGTTATATGTAGTAGTGTTAAGTTAAGCTATAGAAATAGGTTTGTGTACGTCAAATTAATGAAGAATGCATTTATCGTGTGTAAACTGCTTATATAACCTTGTTATATAACATTGAGGCGGTCCGTCAGACCGCATAATGAACAGACATGATCAGATCCAATCCGGATTGATCGAATCTGTCAGACCGTACAACTTTCGGATTTTACCGGACAATATACAGATTTATTATTTTTTTCGTTCTACTTCATCCGGAAAATTTTTAAAAACACCGGTATAGAATCCGGACGACGTCCCGGACCCAATCCGGATTGACAGTATCCGTCAGACCGTACAAAATACGGACTCAACCGGATCTAACCCGGACTGATCAAATCCATCAGACCGTACAACTTTCCGATTCTACCGGATGATATTCGGATTAATTTCCGTGCTCCTCCGACCGGACAAATTTCGGACAAATTCCGAATCCGGAATTTGTCCGAAATTCGTCCGGAATTTTTAGCAGGGATGTAGTCAATCACACACTGAATGCGGGACGCGTACTGTCTTGCCCAGCCTATCTTTGTGCTAAGTTGATGCATTCGTCTTTTGGTCTTATGATCAACCGTTGGTTTTGTTTCACGGTTCGCATCTGCCAAAGTTCTCGCTGAATTGTACACACTACAATTGATAGTCCAGAGGTCTGATTCTTCGGAAAATTCTCCACGAAGCTCATCATCCAGTTCAGTCAGATCTTTGGGCTTGGGAGAAACCTGAATGTTGATGTTTCTCCGGGTCTTGAAGCATCGCACTTTCTCTATTGGATGCCTGTTCGAGGTTGGTCTAAGCCCTACTGAAAAAGCCCACATGGTAAACTACATTGGAACCTATGTGAGAACCCATATGGGATCCTTTTTTGAATTCCTGTCTCAAATTACGATCTAGATAGGAATATAGGATGGGAATCTATATCGGTTCTTATCATGGGTTTTTATGAAGGTTCCTACATGGATGGGTTTGCAATTAATATTTAAGGAGTGCGCAGTAGTTTTCTATGAAAGCTACGGCTGCGCAGTATTTTTTTGGGGTTTTTTAAGATTGCCGACTATGTATCCAATACTTCCAAAACATATTTCATTAAAAAAAGTTCTAATCCCATGTGGGATGTGTGTGTGTGTGTGTGTGTGTGTGTGTGTGTGTGTGTGTGAATAAAAAATAGTTTAAACATCGTAATAATATATCAAGTGCAAAATAGAAATCACTATTTTAAGATGACACAAACGTTGAATAGTGATTCAAAGTTAAATTTTTTGCAAAGATACAATTTGTCTCATGAGATATGGGGATGCTGAATTAGGATATAAAACTGTTTAAAACAAAACAAAATATATTCCGTTCCGAGAAATTAATATCAAAGACCGCGATATTACAGTAGTATGGTAGATTTTATTGGTAAAATTGGAAATTAATTTGAACTAAAATTGTATTAAAAATTATTTTTTTAATTATTGTTTTAAAAAATGATATGTCGAAAATAATGCATTATTCTACTAAAAAAAATTCTTCCAAATATAATATTTGAACCTGGGTGGCTCAATCAAGTACGATCCTAATCATTTTTAGTGTTATAAGAAATTAAAAATATCATAAGCAGAAAATTCCATAGTAGAGATAATTTAAAAAAAGTATTTTTTATATATATATATAATTCTTCAAAATATTTTTAAATTCTGAAAATTTTGTACAAATCAAAAAAACAGAATTAAAGTATAAAGTAGAGTTATTCACTATGTTTATTTATAATAATTATCTCATATAATATTATGATAAAAGAGAAAACATTATCAAATAGTTTCCGACAATTTATTTCATTTTGTAAATTGTCAGTGGGCGGTCGGTCCTATATACTGAGAAACGAAAATCTGTTGTTTTACTGATAAGCAAGTTATAAGTCGTCCTTCTTTGTTAATTTCAAACGGACCGCCTAAAAAAATTTGCGGATGGGGCCTACACGTTTCTAGTTGTGCCACTGAACTTACTTACAATTTCAAATCGTAAGGCTAACAATCTCGCGCAGTGCTTATTGCAATGCGAAAAAGGAGATCGAACTCACATGCAAAAGTCAAACTAACAATTTTTGGCTTACTATGAAAATTAGTTATTCATACAGTTTACATGTTCAAATGTACTATTTCAAATAGTTATTGAAGCTACTTGTTCTAGGATTCTTTCATTTTACAACTTGAAGTAGTAATGCTGACTTTAGGATTTGTATATTTTGAGATCACTATCTCATTTAGTATCAAAAACTATTTGAATTGTTTCTTGTACAATGCGAACAAGTAAACTTTAAGTTAAAAATACATAAAAGTGAATCTAACCCAGATAGCAAAGTGCGCGCACGGTGCGACGCACGTGCGTCGCACCACGTGCGGATTTTCTCGCACGACGTGCGCGCAGGGGATGACACAGCTGCGTCCTCATATGCGTGACAGGTGTGTCGCACGTCGTGAGGGTCGCACGTCATGTGTGCCGGTGCGGGTATGGTGCGTGCACACTTTTAGGATTTTCAGAGGGTACAGAAAATATTCACATTGATATTTTTAAATAAAGAGCAGGTAATTTATCATTAACGTATTTTTTATTATGGGTGGAAGGAATATTTATACATTTTAGTTGAGCATTAGCAATTCAGTTTCCGCATGTTTCTATCAACAATAATAAATATTTTTCGCTGCAACTACAAGATACAGGCACATAAAACTGACAGAAAACATAAAGACTATCGCAAAGATAAAATTTTCGATCCAAAACCGATACGTGTTCTCGCTAAAAACTCGCAAAACGAAACCGTGCGAAACCGAAAACGGAAGTTGACAACAGCTGTTACGGCGCTTTGGGCGATTACCGTTCGACCGACGCGACGGAGTCTCCGCCGTATATTATTCAGCTAATGCGCGCAGTTTTTAAATATAGCTCCTATTATTTCTACTTCAAAATAATAAAAAATGAATACAATACGATTGAAAATTAAAGATGCATTTTTTAAATTTCTGAACAAATTTTTTAAACATTGATTTTAAATTACATTTTAAACTCAATTTAATGTTGAACTTGAAATTAAAAGCACAAACTGAAGTTATAAACATAAATAAATATGTAAAGTAGAAATTTTACGAAAAATTTCATTTTTTTATGTACTTAATTTCACATTCAAATTGACAAAAGGCTAATTGAAATTATTTGTATAGTCGATTAAAGTAGGAAATTATAGTTTTAAAATAAATAAAATGAATATTGTACGTTGAAACTATACAACAATGCATTCAATAATTCTTACTAATTTCCTAATTTCTTCTTATTATAAAATCGGGAATGTTTTAATTTTTGTAAATAAACCATTTTTACAATATCAATTAATTCAATCTTTAATTATAATGATTATCAATATTTTTAAAAATTGTATTACAATAATAGTTTAATATACTACTGTTATCAAAAAATGTGCTTATTACTTACATATCATGTATATAATGACCCTCACAAAGTGCGACACACATGCGCCGCACATCGTGCCCATCACAAAGTGCGTCGCATATGCCTCGCACGTACGTGCCCCTCACAAAGTGCGACCCATATGCCTCGCACCCAGCACGCACCGAGTGCCTCGCATGCCGTGCGAGTAACGTGCCCCGCACGCATGCTATCTGGGTAACTATCTACTTTTTTCCGTGTAGACAAAAAAATTATACAAAATAATGTATATATTTTATTTTTAGTTTAATAACATAACCTAAAACTGAAATTGAACTGAAGTTTGACGAATAATCACTTACTGTGAAATAGTTAGTGATAGTGACTGACTAATTTGCTTTTCAATCAGTTCTTTTTAACTAATTCGAATTTAAAGGGAATGCAAATATTCATTTGGGAATTATATCATGTTATTAGCTTCTTTTTATTTAATATTATTTTGGGAGTATTAATCTGCTTTAGATTTTGTGGTTGAAGAAAAATAATTGGGACCCTTGTATATTACCTTATTAGCACTTAAAGTGTATTTATTATTCTCTGCCGTAATAATTAATATCTCCCGTACTAAGGAAAAACTTACGTATGTGACTTCGCGATTACGGTCTATTTTCTCATACCTGAAAATGTCAAATTCAAACCTAAACGACAATGCCATTTACGTAAGTTTTTCCTTAGTAAGGCAGATATGGAGTTCAATATAATCTCAATACACCTTTAATTTTTAATTAGAAAAATAATTATTAATTAATAATTAATTATAAAAATAAACTTTATATTATAAAAAATAAAACAAATCTCGCTCAGCGAATAACACTATTTGAAAGTCGAGATATTACAATCTCGCCCAGTAACATTTTTATTCTCAGTTCAAACTGTACGTCTAACACTCTCAGTTAGCACTTGACCCAGTACGTAAAAGGAAATGCTACAATTTCACACTGCGAAATTGGTGCGTGGTGAGACCCTATATTGGTATACCGGATTACTATTTCAAACTGCACTATCTACTTTGTAGCCCACTACCCATCGCAGTATGAAAGAGGATATCTTACAAGTTATAAACTATATAATTCACAATGGGAAAACGTAACGTCTGCCAGCTTATAAGTGAAACCTTACAAAGTGGAGCAGTAATTTAAACAGCGCCTACCAGTGCTATTCGACTCTACAATGCCAAACTGTAATTGCTGCTTTATGTATTGCTACAAATGGTGCTTCGACCAGTATACTTTCAGATTACTGGTTCACACTGCATTCAATACTGTGAAAACTGCTCATTTCACCGTGGGTACCCTAGTAAAAATGACAGGTATCAATAGAACCCGTTTAGAAAACGTGTAGGATGCAGATGCCAACGGCGATACCACGCTGAAAACACCAGTTCTCGTAAGATCACTGAAGTTAAGCATTGTTGGGCGCGGTTAGTACTTGGATGGGTGACCGTTCAGGAATACTGCGTGCTGTTGGCCCGTCGTGGGTGTGGTGGGCCCACATTGGTAGTAAATATCCACCTAGAAACACTACCCGAATCGGGTAGTGAGGCAATGAACTTTCGAGTTCGAACTGCTAATCAATGTATGTATGTATGTAGGATGCAGATGGAATCTTATATGGTCCTAACTGGTTTGTAATAGGATTCTTATTTTAAATTGGTTTCTAACCGGTCTTATTCGGTACTTATGTTCTTTTGTTAAATTTTTCTAACAGGATCTACGTGGATACAATGACGTATTTTTTACTAGGCATATTATTGAGTACAAAATTGTTTTTCTAACAGGTTCTATTAGGTATTTTATTGGACCTTTGGAATTAAATTATTCAGATTAAAATTCGAAGTGAGATGTGTTTTAAGCGGCTCTAATTGGTCCCTATTGGTATCTGCTTTATTCGAAATAGAAGTTCGAAACTGCTTCCCTAACCGGTTCTATTAGGTATTTTATTGGACCTTCGGAATGAAATTATTCGGAAAAAAATTCGAAGTGATGTGTTCTAAGCGACTCTTATAGGTACCTATTGGATCTGATTTATTCGAAGTGCTCGTAGTACGAAATTGCTCCCCTGACAGGTTTTATTAGGTACTTTAGTGGCATGTTGAAATCAATAATTGGATTCAAATTCGAAGTGATGTGTTTTAAGTGGCTCTATAAGGTACCTATTGAGATCTGCTTTGTTCCAAGTGCGCCAAATACGAAATTCCATCCCTAACAGGTTCTATTAGGATTTTAGTGGCCTGTTGGAATCGAATTAATCGGATTAAAATTTGAAGAGATATATTTTAGGCGGCTCTATTAGGAACATATTGGGATTTGTTCTATTCCAAGTGCTACAAGTACGAAATTGCTTCCCTAAGAGGTTCTATTAGGTACTTTAGTAGACCTTCGGAATCAACCCTACTAAAAATTATGCTTGAATAATTAATAGAAACCGTTTAGATAGTTCATTGGATCCTCTTGCATTTGTATATGGTTCCAAATGGTTCTGAAGAGTTTTTCATTTCAATTTGGATTCTAACCGTTGTATTCGGTATTTAATCTACTGTTGGGACGGAAATTGGAATTGAAGAAATCTTTCTATGTGGCTCTATTAGGCTTTTTTCCGTGTATCCTCTTTTGATCGCCAAAGGTTCAATTTGAACTTCTCATGATTGTATTTCTCCTACTATCTAAATCTGATCGCAGTTAAAAGTGACTGATTCATGGATACATAAAATCTGTCAGAAACTTATTATCATGATTTTTATAATTAAATCTATAAATGAATATTCACTTCATCTACTTTGGTTTACAAAAAATATATTCTTTTTCACGAAACTTATAACATGTTTATTGTTTCTTAAGACTCAAGATATTATTTTATTTTTAATGTTGTGAACGATTTACTTACGAACGAACATTATGAAATAATTAGTAATTAATTCCTAATTTATAATCATTTAAACAAATATTTTTTAAACTCTTTTAATATTTCAGTATTTATTTCGTCTTCATTTAAATTGAATTTTAAAATCAAGAAATTTATTTCAATTATAGTAAAAAACAAGAATAAAATCAGTAAAATTTATGGAAAGCAATAAGTGAGGCCCCTTCTTGAATCATGAAGGTCAAGTGAATGATCTGCCTCACTCCAGGTACCTATTGCAATACCCTGGCTGACCGAACGAACGGAGCGGATATGCTACAGCGTATCCTTATAGTATCCACATCGTATCCTCTCCGTATCATGCAAGAAAAACTCATTAAAAAAGAAATATTAACATTTCACTTGTTGAAATTCGGATTCTACGTGAAATTTTGAGTTAAAAGGTCACAGAGTAATCGCAATAGTTTTTCTTGCAACATTACAAACTTTAAAAAAATATAATACTTATCGATAACGTGGGCTGAAGGCGACTTCAAACGCATCGTCGACGGATAACGCTTATTAACTGCTACTGAACGACGATGCGTTTTAAGTCGCCTTCGGCGCACGTCATCGGTAAGTATTATACTTTTTAAAAGTTTTTAATGTTGCAAGAAAAACTATTGCCATTACTCTGTGACCTTTTAACTCAAAAGTTCACGTAGAATCCGTATTTCAACAAGTGAAATGTTAATCTTTCTTTTTTAATGAGTTTTTCTTGCATGATACGGAGAGGATACGATGTGGATACTATAAGGATACGCTGTAGCGTATCCGCTCCGTTCGTTCGGTCCGCCAGGGTAGTAGTGATTAGTTCATAAAAATGGAAAATTTTGAAAGCGCTTAAGCTTCTTAACTTCGCAATTTAGTCTAGACATCTGGTACTTTTTACCGTATTAAGTAGGTTATGGGGCGTGCATAAATTACGTAGTCTTTTAGGTTGGGTTTAGGGGAGGGGGGGTGCACGATTCTTCTATGCTGTCTTTCCTGGGGGGGAGGTACGTGGTCAAAATTATTTTTTACGTAAGATATTTTCACGTCTGTGAATCACTAAAAAACAAAAGTTTAGCAATTTGGTAGAACATTTAAATATTTAATCGAAAGATGAACTTCTTCATTCGATATTCACTTTTTTAGATGGTTTATCTGTTTTAGTGGAAATTCAACTACTTGCTTGAAAATTAGTTTTTCCTTCCCTGGCGGACCGGCCGTACGCAAGCATTACGCTGCAGCGTAATGGTAAAGTAATGTCAAAGTAATGGTAAAGTAATATGGCATTATAATTAATAAAAGAAACAAAATAAATATGTAAACTGTTGCAATTATAATAATACGTTAAAATTTACGTTAAATGGTCATGTCGTAATTGCAACAAGTTGCTTTTTCAGCATCAAAAAATAAAAAAAGAAATAGGTTCAAATGGCTTCAAATGGGTTGCCAACATGCAGGGGCCCGACTTCAATGACAGCCACATTATTTTTTCATTTTTTAACGCTGAAAAATAAACTTGTCTTATTATAACGTCTTATTATAATTGCAAACAGTTTACATATTTGTTTTGTTTCTTTTATTAGTTGTAATGCCATATTACTTTACCATTACTTTAACATTACTTTACCATTACGCTGCAGCGTAATGCTTGCGTTCGGCCGGTCCGCCAGGGTTATCATCGTCCGCCTCGGCTGAGCAATGCGCATGTAGTTTAATTTTACGCTTCTAACCTCCAATCTTTCTTTTATTTCCCTCCATTTTCTTCAAGTTCCCTCCAATTTTCCTCTCCGTATAAAGTAATTCTATGTGTGCACTAAGTTCCTAACTCAATCCGATTCAATTTGGACATCCTCCATCTGTAATCTATTCGGATTTCCCAGTTCATTTTGAATTAGTCTCAGTTCGGATTTCCAAACTGAACTTTTCAAATCTCGAACTTAGTTCCTACGTCAATTCGGTTCAATTTGGACATCCGCCGTCTGAAATCTCTTCGGATTTCCAAGTTCATTTTGAATTGGTCTCATTTCGGATTTGCAAACTGAACTTTTCAAATATCGAACTAAGTTCCCTGGCGAAAGTTTCGGATAGGAATTAATTCCTAACCAATCCGAGTCATTCCGGTATCTGTATCCGAACCAATCCGTGTTGATTATGCTGACCCTGTAACGTTTCTTGTACTAGATCTGGTCCTAGTTCTACACTGAGCGAAGAATTCCCGTGTAGTTCGGGTTTACACCCCAATAGTTCGGGTGATTTCTCTTTTTTTTTTGTTTCACACGAAGGTTTGGCGCGCTTGCACTGCTGACCCTAGTAGCAACGTCTGCCTTGTATGACAGAGGCCAGAGTCTGGCTCAGCATCTGCTCCCTCTAGTCGACCAGACTGGCGGGAGAAATGATCAGACGAGACGAAAAACAGAATCTGGTGAATAAAGGAACCAGATTCTGGTATTTAGTTCAAACACTAGTAATTCAGGTATAGTATAAATAATGAAATTGAAAATCTAGCAATCGGAAATTTGAACGATTCACAGGTATGACCAAACATGCAAGCACGCAGGCTTATACGACAACAGGATATGTTTGTAATATTTCAGTGTGTCTCCTGGAATGTTGTGACGTCTCCGAAGTATATTTTCCCAGAAAAGGTTGAAATATAGTGTAAAACTATTACAGAAACCTATTTAGTGCCATTGTACGTTATTTTAATTTTTTCTGGTGCACATCATGAACAGTCTGGGCCAGGGTCTGCTATACCAGACTCTGGTCCCTGGCGGACCGAATGATCGGAACGGATACGCTACAGCGTATCCTTATAGTATCCACATCGTATCCTCTCCGTATCATGCAAGAAAAACTCATTAAAAAATAAAGATTAACATTTCACTGGTTGAAATTCGAATTCTACGTGAAATTTTGAGTTAAAAGGTCACAGAGTAATCGCAATAGTTTTTCTTGTAACATTAAAAACTTTTAAAAAATATAATACTTATCGATGACGTGCGCTGAAGGCGACTTCAAACGCATCGTCGTTCAGTAGCAGTTAATAGGCGTTATCCGTCCACGATGCGTTTGAAGTCGCCTTCAGCCCACGTTATCGATAAGTATTATACTTTTTAAAAGTTTTTAATGTTGCAAGAAAAACTATTGCGATTACTCTGTGACCTTTTAACTCCAAATTTCACGTAGAATCCGAATTTCAACAAGTGAAATGTTCATCTTCCTTTTTTAATGAGTTTTTCTTGCTTGATACGGAGAGGATACGATGTGGATACTGTGAGGATACGCTGTAGCGTATCCGCTCCGTCCGTTCGGTCCGCCAGGGGTGCCAGAACAGCACGCCAAAGCGGAACCAGCCGGGCGCCAGGCTGCAAACAGATTCTTCTTTTTCTGGCGCCCAGCTTGCGCCAGTCTGCAGTTATCTTGCTACTAGGGGAGACGTGCGATCACCCCAACCATTCGGGTGCTCACCCGAAACAGCAGCGGCCGAAGTAGTGGGGCGCTCGTCCGAATACTTGGGGAGCTTGCACGAATGATTCGGGAGATTCGAGTCGTCAACCGCGTTGGATGTTGCGCGTTCGACGTTTGCGCATGTTCGCTAATGGCCGCAGCTGATGAACATCAGGGTCTTCCCGAATGTCACTGTTTCTAGTTTATGTCGATTTTATTGTTCATGTGCGAGATGTCAGTGGAATAAAGTGTAACTAGTTATCTGGTTTTTCTTTGGATAATCATTAACGAACGTAAGAGAAATATAAAACATTATTCTTTCTCTAGAATTATTTCTGTATACCGGGATGAACGCTTTTATTGAAATTAGCGAACATGCGCAAACGTCGAACGTGCAACATCCAACGCGGTTGACGACTCGAATCTCCTGAATCACTCGTGCAAGCTCCCCAAGTATTCGGGCGGGCGCCCCACCACTTTGGCCGGTGCTGTTTCGGGTGAGCACCCGAATGGTTGGGTTGATCGCACGTCTCAGTTGTGCAAGCGCGCCAAACCTTCGTGTGAAAAAAAAGAGAAACCACCCGAACAATTGGGGTGTAAACCCGAACTACACGGGAATTCTTCACTCAGTGTAGCAAAGGAATACGTACAGGCATAGTTACGAGTTCCCCTACAGGATTTTCCAACAGGGATCCGAATCAATCCAAACCAAATTTTGAATCCGAATGAATCCGAACTCTGATTGACCTAATCCGATTTTCAAACCGAATGAATACAATTCAAACCGAACTCGGATTTATTTGGATTGAAAATCGGTTTATGTCAATCCGAGTTCGGATTCATTTGGATTGAAAATTTGGTTCGGATTGAACCGGATTAATTTTTAACAGATTTGGATCGAACGAAATGTAGAACTTTTTTCGGATTGGTTCGGATTGATTCGGGTTGGTTCGTATACACATTCCGGAATAATTCGGAATGAGTTCCTATGCGATACTTTCGCCAGGGTTCCTACATCATTCCGGTTCAATGTGGACATTATCAACTGTATTCTAATCGTATTTCCGAATTCATTTTGAACTAGTTTCAGTTCAGATTTATTCCAAACTGAACTTTTTAAATCGCTCATTAAGTTCGTAACTCGATCCAGTTCAATGTGGACATTATCATCTGTAATTTATTCGGATTTCCAAGTTCATTACTTTTAAATTAATTTTTTCTTTATTAATAATGTTTCCTATAGAGGAACTTTCCGCCTTGAAAAATCAAGTCGAGTCAACGCCTGCAAGAAGGTTTGTCCAACCGCCAGCAAGGACTGTAGATTCCGCTTCCGATATAACGGAAAGCGAAGAAGAGTGTGGCCCGAAAACACAAGCTAAGGCACGTACCATTTCTTTTTGAATTTTTTTGAAAATAAGAAGCATAAGCATAAGAAATTAGATTTTATGGAAATTATCTTATATAGTAACTTAAATACTATTCTTGACTGTTCAGAAACTGAAGGAGGTTGAATTTGCTACAACTGCACTAAACAATCGACTGATATTGGCTGTGCAGAAGAGGACAATGGTGAGTAATGTTCACATTACAATATTGTCTCTATAATAAGATTTTTGATGATACTCTTATGTAAGTGACCTATTTCCATATTTCAACACTTTAACACGTAAAAAGAAAAAATGTAAATACGAACTATGGAACTGATTTGGGTGATTAATGTTTAAAAAGAAATGTTTTTTTGAAATACTGATTGCAAAGTAGGTTCAGATAAGTTCGAAAAACTGGACTAAAGTACGAAAAATATCAACTTTTTGAGAAGCCATTGCGCAAAGAAATTTTTGGTGACGCTGTTTTGTATCTTTGTCATCGCCTATATGATCACGATCAGTTGAATAATAATTAATTACTGAATCCAAATGGGTTTTCTTACACTTATTTAGGATCTTTCAAAGAGAAGTCGAGTTCGTAATAAGCACCCTTCCAAGAGGAAAAATTGTGCTTTTATCCATATCGAAACTCCTCGGAAACGTAGAAAAGCATACTTATTTTTGGCATTAGAACTGAGACCACATTTGCTAATTGGTTTACTTGGCCTCCTTTATCTTAAAATCATTAACTAACAGGAAATAAGAAAAAAAAATAAAAGTGGCATGTACAGTGTACCAGACCACCATACATATATGTCTTTAAGGCCGCTTAATCCGAACCAGGTCAGAATTTTGAGAAAATTAGCCTTTTTGCCAATTTCTTAAAAACAACATAAGGCACAAATATGACGGTCTAGAAACTTCTAGTACGGCTCAAATTTAACAATGAAACTTATATTTTAAGGAGATTATATTTAAAAAATTATTTCCGTCGTGTATCTTGAGCGGTGACAGGCTTTTGCTGAGCGCCCGCTTGCTCACGCCGCCCGGGTGGTAAAAAGTGGCGCGCAGCAAAAACCTGTCACCGCTCAAGATACGCGACGGAAATAATTTTTTCAATATAATATTCTTAAAATACAAGGTTCAATGTTCTAGAACGTTATATTCGCACTCTATGTTGGTATTGAAGAATTACAGAAAAGGTTAATTTTCTCAAAAACCTGCCCTGATGGAGCAAATTTGATACCAGATTCGGATTCATTGAGCCCAAAAACATATAGGTATGGCGGTTTGGTTAACTAAACATGCCACTTTCATTTATTTGTGGGCCTGTGCTATTGAAAGCTTATATCACTGAATCTTCTTTTATATTTTTAAAGATTGCTTTTTGAAAGTTGTTGATAAAACGTTGTGGGCTTTCTTATTTTTAGATGAATGGTCAGCGAATTCGCATCCAGTTGTAATATTTCAAGAAACCATGGAAGAAAATGTTGATGCTGCAAGCATGGAAAACCCTGACGGCCACAATACTGCAGAAAACGATACAGACAGCGAAGAGGAGGCTTTAGAAGCTGATAAAGGACAGGGCAGAGGAGACGAGGTTCAAAGAGATGGTGACGAACCGGACGAGGAAGATGGTGAAGGAGAGAGCGAAGATGATCAGGAGGACAGCAGCAAGGTCAATGTGTGTTGAAAATGTTTTATTTTATAGTATTTATGGGGTTATATCTACTTGATGTCGAGGAATGAGATTCTGATGATTATTTTTTAAATACACTACAGAACATCGATTAGTACATGTTTCCAGGTACTTGTATACATTTTTCAATGAGAAAATATTGACAACTGAGGGAAATATGGTCGGAAGGTTGGGGGGGAGGGGGGGGGGTCACAAATACCTCCGTCTATCATGTTTTATTTATTTCTTTTGTTGTGTAGAAGAATAGGAAATTTCTGAATTCTATACTCAAGATTGATTTGATCGTTCCTTCTGTATTTTCGTATATACAGGTGTGCCATTGCAGGGTCGCCGCTGGACCGGGAAATCGGGAATTTGTTGTGACCGTGAAAAACTGGAAAATAACCAGCAATTAATTTTATTCAATTTTAAATCGTTTTTTATTTCGAAAAATTAATTTGAAGAGAATACATACAAATATTTTAAAACAAATTTTGATGAATAAATACAAATGAAACAATTATTAATTTAGAAAAAGTTCGAGTAAGTTTAAGAGATATTCAAAAGTTAAAAAAAAAATTAAATATAATTTAAAAGATAAAAAGATTTCAACAAATTTTAAACAAAATGTAGTTTTTTGAAGATTACGAACAAAAAATTCAGAAGCTTTTTAAGCATTTTGAAAAGTTTCAAAAGAATTAAAAAAATGTTATTAAGATTCCTAGGAAAATTGATACTGATTTCTTATTTTTTTAAATTAGGTTCAAGAGAATATTCAATAAGATTTCAAAAGATTTAAAAAAATTGTAAAAAAATGTGCAGGATTTTAAAGTAATTTTGATAATTTTGCAGGATTTTAAGAAAATTGTATGAAAAATTTAAATCATGTTAAATACATATAGCAGTTTTAAACCAAAATTGATAATAATTTAAAATTACTAAAAATTCCAAAAAATTTTAAACAAAATCTAGATTTTTTAAGCTTTTGAAATTAAGTTTTGAAGCTTCTTAAGGATTTTGAAAAGTTCCGAGATAATAAAAAAATGTTCTTAAGATACCTGGGAAGATTTAAAATTAAGTTTTATTTTGATAACATATTTTAAAAGATTTCAAAACAAATTTAGATCTATAACCGCTGAACAATTAATAATTTTTAACGACTTAAAATGAAAATAATGTAACTTCTATTTTCAAAATGTTCAGATTAGTTGATAAATATGTAATTGTTCAATTTTTATTATTTCTAACTTACAATTGCTTAAAATTATATATTTTTCAAATTTTACAAATTTTTTGATTCAGTCTTCAATTTAGAGCATTGAAAATGGTAACGTGAATTCATATTTTTTAAATCTTTGAACTGTACAATTTAATCAAGTTTAAAATTTTTAATTTTACAATTTAACAGGCATTTAATTTTAAATTGTCCAAATGTAAAGTGTTAAAAGCTTCCATTTTACACGAAAATTATTGACCGTTTGAATACAACATGTATATATCTCATTAGCAATGTTGCTAAAGACATATTCTAAAAAATATTGATTACAGGAGAAAAGACTTGAAACGTTTGAAACCAAAAATCTTCTTTAATAACAAAAGACTTATCAATGTACGTGATATTGCGTAGCGTTTAGGATGAAGATTGATATTATATATCTAGTCACGTGTAGAAGGTCGCGAGCTAATTAATAATTCTATATTGTGCATTTAACGTTTGAAAACATTGTATAATATCCTGCAACGTAGAGGCATATTCTTTGAAATTAGATTTTTTTGTAGAGTAAACGGGGGTTTTATTAACAGCCTAACCTCTGTCTACCCCGAGGGGTTAATTACTTGGATTTTTGGTGTATACTAGATTGCAATATTTCATGTGACTGCAAAGGACTCATAATCTCCTTGGTACCATTAGAAATATTTTTAAACCCATAGAAATCTATTGAAATCTCTTGAAATCCGTTGAAATTTGTAAAATCCCCGAAAATCTCTCAAATATTTGGAGGTTCTATAAATCTTAATCTTCTCTCCTTGAATTGTTAAATATAAATTGAATTCAATCTATTCATTAAAGATGTATAGAAAAAACTTAAGAATACATAGAAACCTTAAAAATCGCTTGAAATAATATTTTTTTGTAAAGGGGGATTAAAAGGTATTATAAAAGATTGCATTGGATTGCAAAGGATTGCAGAGAGTCTACACCAGATTGCAGGAGTAATTAACCCCTCGGTCTACGTACCCCATTTTATTGTCTTAGTTTTGTTTTTCTTTTTTATCTCAAGCGTTGAAAATTTGTAATTGAAGCCTCATCGGCAAAAAAGAACATTGGATGAGCACGAGTTTGGTGTTCATGGAGTTCTAGAGTTATTATTTATTTTAAAACTATTTTTCTATTCCGCGGTAGCGTTTCAATCGCTAAAGTTTCAAATAGTCAAGGTTATGTACTTCACTTCAATCACAACCTCAAAAGTTTATTTTTCCTAACCTAACTTTCAAAATTTTGAACTGGGACAAAAACAGAAAATTTAATTTGGTTAAATGTCGAAAAACATTCAAAAAATGAAAACGGTAAATTTTTAAAATAATTATTCTTCCTTTTAAATTTAATAACAATCGTGCGAGGCACGTTACCCGCACGGCATGCGAGGCACGCGGTGCGTGTAGGGTGTGGTGGATATGCGTCGCATTTTGTGAGAGACACGTAGGTGCGAGGCTCATGCGTCGCACAATGCGAGAGGCACGTATGTGCGAGGCATATGCCTCGTATTTTGTGATGGGCATCTATTTATACATATAATGTCGTTATAAGCCTATTTTTGATAATAATAATGTAAATTATTATTATTGTAGAAATAATTAGTGTCAATAATTTCCTACAGAAAAAAATATGAAAAATATCTGAAATGTAAATTTAAATGTTATAAGTATTTTCAATTTACTGATGTTGACAGACTTATTTAAAAAATCTAATTTTTACAAATTAAACATTTTAAAATAATGTGTTGAAGTTACTTTTACAACTTTTTAAATGTTTTAAAATTCATTTGACCATTACTATATTAAAGGAAGTTTGTAATGTTCCCGCGTGATCACGTGGTTGGAATGAAGTTCAACATGGCGTTTCTTTCCGTTTTCATCACGTTCCGTGAATTTTGTAGAAAAAAGCGTTTGAAATTAAAAGAAAATCTGACAGGTAAGTTAATTAATCTTTATTTTTAAAGTTTTGTAATCTGACATGGGTTTTTTTTTACTTTCAAATGTCCAAGCTTGTGTTTAGTTTATCGCTACTGAAATTACGAGTTTTATAACCTCCACTTCACTAGCGGTGAATTTTTAGTTTTTATATTTTTCTAATAATTGACACAATTTGAAAAAAATTAGTGTTTTTTCGGATTACCCTACAGTATACCTAAAGTACAAAGTAGTACAATATCATTGTACAATGTAGTAGTACTTGTAGTAGTACAGTAGTAAATGTAGTAGTACAATGTAATTGTACAAAGTAAATTTACCCTAAAGTATCCTATTTTCAATATTTGGTCCCTATGGTACCCTATATGTGCAGCTCATAATTTAACTTTTATAATGTCACTTTTCTTTCAATAAATAAACTCATGGGTTAATCACTATTCAATTCAGGTTTCTGAAGTGTCTTTAATTCTTTTGAAAGATTTAAAATATTTATTTAGTTTTAAACCTGTATACCATTAAGCCATTTCCCTTTCAGGGTAGGCGTGACACTACCCGATTCGGGTAGTGTTTCTAGGTGGATAGTTTTCTTGTAGTTATAAATAACTACAAATTTGGGCTCACCACACCCATAATATGCCAACAGCACACAGTATTCTCGAATGGTCACCCATCCAAGTACTAACCGCGCCCAAGGCTGCTTAACTTCAGTGATCTGACGAGAACTGGTTTTTTTAGCGTGGCATGGCCGTTGGCCTAAACCTAAAATCTTAAAAATCCCTTCGAATTATTGAAATAGTTAAAAATGTCTCGAAATCTTCAAAAATACCCTGAAATATTTCAAAAGAATTGAAGACGCATCAGAAACCTGAATTGAATAGTGATTAACCCATGAGTTAATTGACGGGCCGAGAGTAAAAGCGGTGTAGAATTAGTAGAGGAGCGAAAGCGAATTTGAAAAGCTTCAGCGTAACAACGGTTTGAATGAGCGTCAGAGGGAAAGCGGATTGAAATACGTTAAGGGCAGAAACGGCTTAGACGCCTAAACCGTTTCTCCTCGCGGCCGAAACTCAAGCCGTTTTTCCCTGTAGTCTCGTGGAAACAGTATCTCCAGTACAGAGGCTCCAGAACGTGGGATTTTTCAGCCCCCACCACGTTCCCATCTGGGAGCTACATGCAAACGTAGCGTGTCGGTGAGACGGCTCTGTTACGCGTTCCGTCCGCCATCCTCGTGTAAAGCCGAAAGTGCACGAGGAACCCGTGCCTCGGGCCGAGCTCGCTCGAGTCGGACTTCGGAGTCGCTCGACTTCACGATTCGGTTTCGTTGGCTTGTTGGCTATTACGAGGTTTGGGTTGATTTTTGTTTTCAAAAATTCACACCTAAACGAAAGACTTCAAATACATGTAATGAAGTCTTGAAATATTTAATGATTATGTCTTACAGGAATGTATATGGGATTTTAAGGTTAGGTTAATAATATCTATCACTTTCAAGTGGTTTCATTTTTTATTATTTACGTTTTATTTTTCAATCGATTTTAAATATTGCAAAGTTAGAATGATAATAAATAATTATTATTTTCAATTTATTGAATTAATCAACATTTTTACTATGTACTTACCTCTGATAATTACCTTTCTTTTCATGCTATTTTAGGCTATAATCACAATTTAGTGGATTTTAAGAGCAAAAGCCGAAAAATTATTAACTTGACCTCATATGCTTTCCTAATATACAAAAACTATATAAAACCTTCAATTTTTTAAAATATTTATCTCAACATTACAAAATTTATTTTTTACACTTTTAGTTTAATTGTGAAATAATTGTAATTGGAAATTAATTGTGAATAATATTGTAAAATAAACCTTGAAAATTTATTTTATAAATAAATGTCTCATGATTTTTTACGGCCAAAACAATTTTAAAGGTAAGTCTTTGTAGTATTTTAATAACTAATGCACATGTTTTCAAAATATTTTTCCTTGATTCTGCCCTCATAGGTTCAAACATGGTACAAAAAACCATCGTGAAATTTCAAATGAAAACTGTACTCTGTATAAATTAATTTTGAAAATGAAAAATATTAATACCGTTTATAAATATTCTTAAATTTTATTTGAATATAATACACATTCATTTTTATTTAAAAAATTCTTGTAAATAGTTGGTCATTTTTTTAATTTTACGACATTTTTGTACCATGTTTGACCTAAGGGAATAGATTTCAGGAATGAAATTATAAAAATATCTCAATTAGTTAGTGTTTGGTTGGTAATTATATTTTTTGTTGAAATTTTTATTTCACATATCTGAAATATTGAAAAATTTTGTGAAATTTGGTCAAGAATCCTATATGAAAATTATATTTATATATAAGCTTAAAATGAGCAGAAAAAAAAAAGTTAAAAAATAAACAGTTATTAGAAATTTTTATTTTGCACACAAAAATATTTTTCATCTTAAATTATAATTTTGTTGGAATTTTTATTTTTTCTTCATTAAGAAATTTTTTTATTTGAAAATTTATTTATTTCGTTGAAATTTTAATTCTTTGAAGGTTGATTTCAACTGTTTTTAATTAAAAATTAGAATTTTTTCATTGAACAAGCATTCACAACATTTTTCGTTGAAAATTCAGCTTTTTTGATTGAAAATTCAACTGTTTAGTTCAAACTTATATTTTTTGTTGAAATTTTGATTGACATACAGAAATATTCAAAAATCTTGGAAAATTTTCTTAAGAATCTCAGGAAAATTATATTTTATCTACAACCTTAACAATAAATAACTTAAAGAATAAATAGTTATTCGAAATTTTTATTTTGTATTAAAAATTATTTTTTGCCCCAAATTATAATTTGGTTGTAATTTTCCTTTTTTCTTGGCTAAAAATCGTTTTTACTTGAAAATTTATTTATTATGTTGAAAATTCATTTTTTTTATTGTTAAATTGAACCGTTTTTTATTAAAAATAATTTTTTTAAATTGAAATAGCAATTATCACATTTTTCGTTGAGAATTAATCTTTTTTGCCTGAAAATTAACCTATTCGTTTGAAAATGTTTTTTTTTGTTTGTTCAAATTTCAAATATCTGAAATCTTAGAAATTCATTAAATTAATCAAAATTTTTACTGTATACTCATCTCTGATAATTACCTTTCTTTCCATGCTATTTTAGGCTATAATCACAATTCTTGGGATTTTAGGAGAAAAAGCCGAAAAATTATTACTTTGAAGTCATATGCTTTCTTAATATATAAAAACTTTATAAGACGTCCAATGTCTTAAAATATTTATCTCAACATTACAAAATTTAGTTTTTGCAATTTTACTTTAATTGTGAAATAATTGTAATTAGAAATTAATTCTGAATAATTGCAAAATAAATTTAAAAAAATTTATTTCATAAAGAAATATCTCATGATTTTTAAAGGACAAACCAAGTTTAAAGGTAAGTCTTTGTAGTATTTTAATAACTAACGAACATATTTTCAGAATATTTTTCCTCGATGCTGCCCGAAATTCGAAATTTTTATTTTGCATACAAAAATATTTTTCGCCTTAAATTATAATTTTGTTGAAATTTTTCCATTTTCTTCATTAAAAAATTTTTTGATTTGGAAATTTATTCATTTGGTTCATTAAAATAGCAATTATTACATCTTTCGTTGAAAATTCATCTTTTTTGGTTGAAAATTGAACTGTTTAGCTAAAACTTATATTTTTTGTTGGAATTTTGATTGACATACGGAAATATTCAAAAATCATTGAAAATTTTCTTAAGAATCTTAAGAAAATTATATTTATACCTATAACTTCAAAAATAAATAACTTAAGGAATAAATAGTTATTCCAAATTTTTATTCTGTATTAAAAATTATGTTTTGCCTTAAATTATAATTTGGTTTTAATGGTGGTGTGGAAATGAGTTTTATTAAAAAATGTGTGGGATTTTCTAAAAAACAACTGCATGAATTTCTGACCTTTCTTAATTTTATTTTTTGAGTGTATTTGAATTTTATTCATGTTTAGGAAAAATCATTTGAAAGGCAAGTCTTCATAGTATTTTACTAACCAATGAAGATATTTTTATAATGTCATTCCTGAAATCTATTCTCTAAGGTCAAACATGGTACAAAAATGTCGTAAAATTTAAAGAATGACCAACTATTTACCATAATTTTTCAAATAAAAATCAATGTGTATCATATTCAAATAAAATTTAGGAATATTTATAAAAAATATTAGAATTTTTCATTTTTAAAATTAATGTATACAGAGTACAGTTTTGATTTAAAATTCTACGACGGTTTTTTTTACCATGTTTGACCCTAGGGCAGAATCACGGAAAAATATTCTAAAAATATGTTCATTAGTAATTAAAATACTACAAAGAATTACCTTCAAAATTGTTTTGTCTTTTCAAAATCATGGGATATTTCTTTATAAAATAAATTTCGTTGAATTTATTTTACAATTATTTACAATTAATTTCCATTTAAAATTATTTTAGAATTAAAATAAAATTGTAAGAATAAATATAAATATGAGTTTTCTAAGATTATTGACAACAATTTCGAAATATTTTCTAAGATTTCAGGTATTTCAAATTAAAATTTGAACAAAAAAAAAACATTTTAAAGGGAATAGTTTAATTTTTAGGCAAAAAAGGTTAATTCTCAACGAAAAATGTGATAGTTGCTATTTCAATAAAAAAAAATTATTTTTAATAAAAAACGGTTGAATTTACCTTTAAAAAAATAAATTTTCAAGTAAAAACGATTCTTAGTCAAGAAAAAAGGAAAATTACAACCAAATTATAATTAGAGGCATAAAATAATTTGTAATACAAAATAAAAATTTCGAATAACTATTTATTCTTTAAGTTATTTATTTTTGAGGTTATAGGTAAAATATAATTTTCCTGAGATTCTTAAGAAAATTTTCAATGATTTTTGAATATTTCTGTATGTCAATCAAAATTCCAACAAAAAATATAAGTTTTAGCTAAACAGTTCAATTTTCAACCAAAAAAGATGAATTTTCAACGACAGATGTAATAATTGCTATTTTAATGAACCAAATGAATAAATTTCCAAATCAAAAAATTTTTTAATGAAGAAAATGGAAAAATTTCAACAAAATTATAATTTAAGGCGAAAAATATTTTTGTATGCAAAATAAAAATTTCGAATTTCGGGCAGCATCGAGGAAAAATATTCTGAAAATATGTTCGTTAGTTATTAAAATACTACAAAGACTTACCTTTAAAATTGGTTTGTCCTTTAAAAATCATGAGATATTTCTTTATGAAATAAATTTTTTTAAATTTATTTTACAATTATTCAGAATTAATTTCTAATTACAATTATTTCACAATTAAAATAAAATTGTAAAAACTAAATTTTGTAATGTTGAGATAAATATTTTATGACATTGAAGGTCTTATAAAGTTTTTATATATTAAGAAAGCATATGAGTTCAAAGTAATAATTTTTCGGCTTTTTCTCTTAAAATCCCAAGAACTGTGATTATAGCCTAAAATAGCATGGAAAGAAAGGTAATTATCAGAGATGAGCACACAGTAAAAATTTAGATTAATTTAATGAATTAAAAATAATAATGATTTATCATCATTTAAATTTTGCAATATCTAAAATCGATTGAGAAATAAAACATAAATAATAAAAAATGAAACCACTTGAAAGTGATAGATTTCTAAGATTTCAGATATTTTAAATTGAAATTTGAACAAAAAAAAAAAACATTTTCAAACGAATAGGTTAATTTTCAGGCAAAAAAAATTAATTCTCAACGAAAAATGTGATAATTGCTATTTCAATTTAAAAAAAATTGTTTTTAATAAAAAACGTTTCAATTTAACAATAAAAAAATGAATTTTCAACAAAATAAATAAATCTTCAAGTAAAAACGATTTTTAGCCCAGAAAAAAGGAAAATTACAACCAAATTATAATTTAGGGCAAAAAATAATTTTTAATACAAAGTAAAAATTTCGAATAACTATTTATTCTTTAAGTTATTTATTGTTAAGGTTGTAGGTAAAATATAATTTTCCTGAGATTCTTAAGAAAATTTTCCAAGATTTTTGAATATTTCTGTATGTCAATCAAAATTTCAACAAAAAATATAAGTTTGAACTAAAAAGTTGAATTTTCAACCAAAAAAGCTGAATTTTCAACGAAAAATGTATTGAATGCTTGTTCAATGAAAAAATTCGAATTTTTAATTAAAAACAGTTGAAATCAACCTTCAAAGAATTAAATTTCAACGAAATAAATAAATTTTCAAATAAAAAAATTTCTTAATGAAGAAAAAAGAAAAATTCCAACAAAATTATAATTTAAGTTGAAAAATATTTTTGTGTGCAAAATAAAAATTTCGAATAACTGTTTATTTTTTAACTTTTTTTTTCTGCTCATTTTAAGCTTATATATAAATATAATTTTCATATAGGATTCTTGACCAAATTTCACAAAATTTTTCAATATTTCAGATATGTGAAATAAAAATTTCAACAAAAAATATAATTATCAACCAAACACTAACTAATTGAGATATTTTTATAATTTCATTCCTGAAATCTATTCCCTTAGGTCAAACATGGTACAAAAATGTCGTAAAATTAAAAAAATGACCAACTATTTACAAGAATTTTTTAAATAAAAATGAATGTGTATTATATTCAAATAAAATTTAAGAATATTTATAAAAGGTATTAATATTTTTCATTTTCAAAATTAATGTATATACAGAGTACAGTTTTCATTTGAAATTTCACAATGGTTTTTTGTACCATGTTTGAACCTATGAGGGCAGAATCAAGGAAAAATATTCTGAAAACATGTTCATTAGTTATTGAAATACTACAAAGACTTACCTTTACAATTCTTTTGTCCGTAAAAAATCATGAGATATTTATTTATAAAATAAATTTTGTAAAATTTATTTTACAATATTATTCACAAACAATTAATTTCCAATTACAATTATTTCACAATTAAAATAAAAGTGAAAAAAATAAATTTTGTAATGTTGATATAAATATTTTAAAACATTGAAGGTTTTATATAGTTTTTGTATTATTAGGAAAGCATATAAGGTCAAGTTAATAGTTTTTCGGTTTTTTCTCTTAAAATCCACTAAATTGTGATTATAGCCTAAAATAGCATGAAAAGCAAGGTAATTATCACAGTTAAGTACACATTAAAAATGTTGATTAATTCAATAAATTGAAAATAATAATTATTTATTATCATTCTAACTTTGCAATATTTAAAATCGATTGAAAAATAAAACGTAAATAATAAAAAATGAAACCACTTGGAAGTGATAGATCTTATTAACCTAACCTTAAAATCCCATATACATTCCTGTAAGACATAATCATTAAATATTTCAAGACTTCATTACATGTATTTGAAGTCTTTCGTTTAGGTGTGAATTTTTGAAAACAAAAATCAACCCAAACCTCCGAATAGCCAACAAGCTGGCCTACACAGCATGTAACAGAGCCGACTCACCGACACGCTACGTTTGCATGTGTCGCTCCCAGATGGGAAAGTGGTGGGGGCCGAAAATTCCCATGTTCTGGATGGGTTGGGACTGTGGGTAAAAGCGGCTTGAGTTCAGACTGGGAGCCAAAGCGGGTTGAAGTCCAAAACCGTTTTTCCCCGCGGAATAATTTCAGTTCGCTTCTACTCTGACGCTCAATCATTCCGTTTTCACTCCCATACTTTTTTCAAGTCTTCTTTGCGTTGACACGAAAACTGAAACCGCTTCTCTTCTGCAACTCATTTTGCACCGCTTTTACTCTCAGCCCGTCAATTTATTGAAAGAAAAGTGACATTATTAAAAGTTACATCATGGTCTGCACATAGGGTACCATAGGGACCAAATATTGAAAATAGGGTACTTGAGGGACCTCAACTGACTATAGGGTACAATACCTACCTATCTTGAAAATAAAGCTTTTTATTATATGAATAATAATTCATTTTTATTTCAGAAGTAGCCAAAGATTGTATTTTTTTAACGGTTCAAAAAACAAAGCTCAGTTTACTTCCGAAATGCATGAAGTCCTGAGAGCGACGAAACAAAGGTTTCGGAACTGAAAACGCCGACTGAAGGAGAAATTCTGGAAAGGATAACCGAGTTGGAAAAAGAAATAACCAATCCCGAAGACGAATCTTATAATGACGAAGAAGAGGAAGAGTTTGCCAATGGCGAAGAAGATCCGTGAAGTGCTTTAAAGTACAAACTGTGTAAATATCGTTCACCTAAATGAATTAGGCCATAAGCCACAAAGTTTTTATTTTATAGAAAAAAAAGACACTGATTTTAGATTTGAGTATTTATAAAGCTCAAATAAGTCATCTTCTTTATTAAAATTTTTATCATAATCATTGTCCCTCATATATCTAGGTGGACGATGATTAAAATTTGATTTTACGATACATAGTTACACGAAAATTATTACTGAAATTTAGAGATAACACGGTAGTTGTAATATTGTTGCCAAAGTTTGCATTCAATTAATAATAACTTCATACTTTTTCACGCGTGCTTAAAATAAATAAGTTGAAGAAACTAATACTGCCCACCTAGATGAATTGGACCATAAACCACAAAGATTTTATTTTATGGGAAAGGAAGAAATTGAATTTAAATTTTATGCTTCGTGCATCTAGGTTGATGGTATTTTAAATTCAGTTTTAAGGTACATTGTTTTACGACAGTTAATGATATTCTCCCATCATCTCAAGCTCAAAATTGTGCATCTTAAAGAAGGATTTATCAAATTGAAGAAAACTTTTTTATCGTTAATTGCAACTATTTTTGAAAGAGAACCCTTAGCGAACTTAAAATAAATATTTCTGATCAAAATTATGTATTTAACAAAGTCAAATTAACAATCAAGTTAAATACTTATTTCTATTTAGACTTTTGTATTTTTGCTTCTGGCTTGAAGAAAAGTTGCAATCCTTACGCAATCTTAATGATCTTGGGCTCATTTTATTTCTTGAAAAATTCTCTAAGAATCTGTTTGGGTAGCATTTTGAGAAAAGAAAATTATTTGCGAAAAATGTTTCCAATATAAATAATAATTGTAGATAATCACTTAGTAATTTTTTTTTCAAGAACCTACTCAAACAGATTTTTAAAGAATCTTTCAAGGAACAAAATAAGCTCTGGATCACCAGGATTGCAACTTTTATCTATGAGCCGGAAGCAAAAACAGAAAAGTGTAAATAACTATTTTTAAATAAACAATTTAAATATGAAATATTTATTTTCGAAAGTTCGCTATGAGTTATATTACACAGTAATTTTATTATTGTTGCCAAATTTGGTCTTGATTTCAGAGTGACCTTAAGTGATAAATGTAATATATTTTTACATAATTTGGTGAAAAATTATATTTATGAAGAGAGAATAAGCGAGTTGGAGAAAATAATAGAAGATTTTCATTGTGGAGAAAGAAACGAGAAGTTAAGATAAATTAGATAAATTTTACACAAGGCTGTAGTAATCAAGCTCTAACCTCCAAATTCAATTGTCTCATTTTACTCAATAAATACTAGCATTAAATATTTTTTCAAATACTTAGCAGTACTCCGGTTTTAAATAAAAGTGTGACTACAGAGAGAAAAAGTGTTTACTTTGATAATTTTTGCGTAATATAAAAGTTTCGAATGTTTCGGTTAATCGAAGTTACCATTTGAAAATTTAATTTTACGCACAAATTATTAAATTAAACAGTTTTTCCCTGATCATACATATACTTTAATTTAAAAAAGTAGTACTGTGTTTGAAAACGATTTACTTCTAGTATTTATTCAGCAGCCCCACGCATCGCCCCCACTTTTCTGATTTTCTTAGCGTCAGGCCGGTGAACCAATCCGACAGTTGGCGCTTCAATCAAGACGGCTGACATTTGTATTATGTTGCATGGGCGAAACTTATAATTAATTAAATAAATGAACTTTATAGGAGAAATTCATAAAAAGAAGTCAAAGAATGTGTAGTGCAGTGAAGATTCTATATTTTTTAATAAGTGTGTGCAAAATAATAAGTGTGGAAAACATGGGATATAAGTGTATAGCTCTTGGTTGCAACTCGGGCTACGATAATAATAAAGAAAATAATCACTTTTCTCTCGTACCAAAAGATCCGGATAATACATTTTTAACCCATTCATTTTGAAAATTTTTAATTGAGAAAAGGAAAATTTTTTTAATATTCAGCAAGGTTTGACTGCTTATATAAAGTGATCAATTATACATCAAATAAAATTTCAGAATCTTTAAATGTTACAATTTTAATTGTTCTTTTTAAACAATTTTTGATTCGTAAGTGAAATTGTTGAATTTTTATGTATAAATAACAGTTGAACAATTATTCAATTAGGAAAAATTCGAGTAAGCTGAAGAGATATTTAGAAGTTTTGAAAAGATTCAAACATAATTTTAAACTTGAAAAGATTCCAAAAAATTATCGAAACAAAACATACATTTTTGAAGATTTCAAAATAAAATTTTGAAGCTTTTAAGGGATTTGAAAAGTTTGAAGCTAATAAAAAAGTTTTCCTTAAGATTATTGGGAAAATTTTAAATAACTATTTATTTAAAAAAAATAATTTTAACAGAATATTAAAAAACATTTCAAAAGGCATCCACAATTGTCAAAAAATGATTTGGGACATTTTAAGTGATTCTTTTTTTTAATTTTCCAGGATCTAATGAAATTTTTATAAAAAATTAGGATCTTTGAAAAAAAACCTCGAATTTTTAAAAGAATTTCAAAAACAATTAGAAATTTGGAAACATTCCACAAAATTTAAAACAAAATGTACATTTGTCAACATTATGAAATAAAATTTTAAAGCGGTTTAAGGATTTTGATAGGTTTGAAGACGATATAAAAATTTTCTTAAGATTCCTGGAAAAATGTTCAATGATTTTTTATTCAAATAATAATTTTAAGAGAATACTGAAAATAGGTTTCAAAACAATGTTTGGTGTATGAATAACAATTCAACAATTATTAATGTTTATGGACCTAAAATTAGTATAATTTTACTTCTATTTTAAAAAGTGTTCAGTTAAAAAAAAATTTAATCTCTCAATTTTTAATGTTTCTAACTTAAAATGGCTTAAAAAGATATAATTTTGTAAATCTATAAATTTGTTGATTCATTCTTCAATGAAGAGAATTGAAAATGATAGTGTGAATTTATATATTTTTTTAAATCTTTGAATTGTACAATTTATAAAAGTTTAACAATTATTTACTAATCAAGCGCTTAAATTTAAAAAAATTAGGCTTTAATTTTTAAAGTTTAAAATTCAAAAAAGTTCCACTTTAAGTGTTTTGATTTGCAGTTCAGTTTTTATAATTTCAAATGAAAAGAATTTTAGCTTCAGGAGTTCGAATCTTTTTTTGTAATTGTAAAGAAAATGTTTTTATCGGGATTATGGTAATTTATGGTACCAACAGCCATACCACGCTGAAAAAACCAGTTCTCGTCAGATCACTGAAGTTAAGCAGCGTTGGGCGCGGTTAGCACTTGGATGGTGACCATTCGAGAAAACTGAGTGCTGTTGGCACATCGTGGGTGTGGTGAGCCCACACTTGTAGTTATTTACTACAAGTTATCAACCTAGAAACACTACCCGAATCGGGTAGTGTCACGCCTACCCCGAAAGGGAAATGGCTTAATGGTATACATACATACATGGTCGATAATATTTATTTGTTTTGTGTTCTGCAATCAATTAAAAAAATATATTTATTTTTAAATGAAATAAAAATGAGACATTTTATGTTTCATCCCGGACTGACTCACTGGACTCGTAAGTAAGGCTATGTGAAACCTTATACATTTTAATTGATCTAAATTCATTATAATGTAGATAGATAAACGTTTATTCTTTAGCCTGCTGGCCTTAAAAAATTGACTTGCTTACACATCCATTTTTTTTACAGAATTTTCTTAAAACCCTTAAAACTAACATCCTTCCACACCTTATCTCTAACGCCGCTCGCTCTTATCGCATTGCCTTCCTCGGTTCGCCTCGCCTCGCTCGCATGTCCCTACTTTCTTGCTTTGTCTCGCATTGCCAAACTCTGCCTCCGCGGCTATTACCTAATACTTATCTACTATTTACAATATTTGCATTTACTTATATTTACTTCCTCCTCTATTTACAATCTTTCCTTCTCCATTCCTCTTTCTCCTTCCTTCTCTTCTTCTCCGTCTTACCCAACACTCCCTTCACCCATGCTACCGCCCTTTTGTCCCCCCTTTCATGCATCAATACCTCCATGCTTATCTCACTCCTTTCCACCTCTACGCACTCCTCCAACCAGTGCTCCACTCTTGCCTCCCCCTTCCCACATAGTTCACACATCCTCTTTTCCCTAGCGAGCCAGAACCTATTGAAACCCTCCATGCACCCACATCTCATCCTCGCTATAAGCTCCTGACTTCCTTTCTCTCCTTTCTCACACAAATATTGCGCTCTCGCCCTTGGCATAATCCACACATAATTCCCATTAAACCTTGTCTCTCTTATTCTCTCTTCCCCTGCTGTCTTCTCTCTCTCCCTGCTGTTTTTCTTAACCAATTCATATACCTTCCTTCCTTCCTCATGCATCCTTCTCACTTCATCCATCTGCAGTCCATTCGTTCTAAAATACCTTTCTCTTTCAACCTCCATCTTCCCACCCCCTCTCCTGTTCTCCTTCTCCCACCAACACTCCCTAACCAGCTTACTTCCCCCCTCTTCCAAAAATCTCTCCTCATATTTACACGCTCGACTCCCCGCTAGAATCCCTACACTCGTTCTCCCCGTCTCCGTCCTGACAATATAATTAGGCGTGTTCCTTGCCAGCCCCAGTGTCCACTTTACATATCTCTCCTGTATCCTATTTACCTCTTCGCTTTCCTTCCACCCCCACACCTCTACTCCATACAATAGCACACTCATCACTAGTGAGTCAAACAATTTCATTCTCCTTCCAAAATCATCTGCGAATAACTTCTTTCCCAACCCCCACACCTGCCTCATCACCACATTTGCCCTCCTCACTCTCTCTTTTATGTGACCATCCACTTCGCCATTCCTCCGAAACAAGAAGCCCAGGTACACAAACTATTTCACCGCCTGCACCGCCTTTCCCTTCCACTTCCACTCCCCTTCCTTATCCCTTCCACCTCCTTTTCTGAAAACCATAACCTTGGACTTTTCCGCATTCAGTTCTAACCTGTTCTTATCCAGGTATCTTCTCAACCTCTTCATCATTTCCTTCAAGGCCTCCTCGCTTTTTGCCAACAACACTATGTCATCTGCATACGCTAGCGACCAAATTCTAACCCCTCCTATCCTGACTCCTCCTACCACTCCGGCCTCCAACTTACTTTCCATATCCGCAATTAAAATCGCAAAAAGCGTTGGGCTAAGCGGACACCCTTGTCTTAACCCCCTATCCATCCAGAATCCCTCCGAAATCCCCTGTCCTCCTCTTACCCTATCTTTGGTCTCTTCATATATCTCCCTTACCCTCTCGATCAGGCCTCTCTCCACTCCCCTATTCTCCATCGCCTCCCACAACCTCCCCCTATCCACCGACGGAAACGCGCCTTTTAGATCCACACAAAACGCGTACACTCTCGACCCCTTCTTCGCTAATTCTCTATCCACAATGTGCTGCAGAACGTAGATATTGTCGATAGTACTCCTACCTGCCCTAAAGCCCGCCTGCCTCTCCGGCAATATTCCTTTCCCCTCGACATCCTTCCGCAGCCTCTCCGCCACCACCATCGCGTATACTTTATACGCCGTATTCATTAGCGTAATTCCTCTATAATTTTCCTGCGTATCCCTATCTCCTTTCTTATACAGAGGTACTATTAACCCTTCTCTCCACCCTCGTGGGAATCCCTCCCCCCTCCATACTTTCTTCACTACCTCCGAAAGCCTCTCCCTAACCTCTTGTGTACTAAACAGCAACGCTCTGTTCTCTACCCTGTCCAGCCCTGCTGCCTTTGACCTTCTTAACTTCCTTATCTGTTCCTCTATCTCCTCGTCATTCAACTCCTCCATCTCTGCCTCCCTCGTTCTTCTACTCCCATCATCTTTCTTCCGTGAATCTGAGCCCTGAAATGATTCCTTAAAAAACTCCCTTCACTCCTCACTCTCTAGTTTCTCGCTTATCCCTACTCTCCGCTTCCTAAACCTATTTATTATCTTCCAGACGTCCCCCTCTGTCTTAACATTTCCTAACTCCTCCTCCAGCTCTTTCTCCTTTTCCTGTTCTTTCTTCTTACACATCAATCTAAACCCCTTCCTCATTTCTACGTACTCCTCCCTTTTCGCAGTACCCTCTTTCCACTTCTTATATTTCCTCTTCACCTTCCTTTTCATCTTTTTACATTCCCTCTCCCACCACGGCTTCACCATTCCTTTCTTCTTCTTTTCAAATACCTTCTTTTGCACGCAACCTTTCACTTTCTCTTTTAAATCCTCCCATATCTCTTCCACCGTCTCCCCTTCGAAGCGCACCTTCCCTAACTGCTCCTTATACTTCTGTATCTCCTCCGTCGTCCAGCTAACCCTCTCCCCCGTCGCCACTTCTTCCCACCTTGCCTTCCGCCGTTCTCACCCCTTATCCACAAACCTAATGGCTGATGGTCTGACTCTACCCTCTCTTCAACTGCAAATCTCTCCATCTCCTCCCACCCTTGCATATTCATAACTACATAATCTATTACCGATACCCCCACCTTACCTACGTATGTGTATTCTCTCTCTTCGTCCCCAGTTGCCATACCATTTGCCACTGCCCAGCCTCTATCCTCCATCCAGGCCCTTAGAATCTACCCCTCCTTATTTATTAACCTATCTTTCGAATTCCTTTCGAAGCTCTCCCCTTCCCTGTAAAGGCCCCCTTCCCTCCCCATCCTCGCGTTAAAGTCCCCACCTAGTACCACCATACCCTCCTCTCTTTCACCTAACAGGTCCTCCACCCTTTCTTTAATTCTTTCCATCCCATCCTTATTGTACACTGTCACAAACGTACTACTTACCCCTCCTATCTTCACTTTCCTCATTTGCACTCCCTCCCCCTCTTCCTCTCCGTGAGCTTCTTCCTCTAATCCATCTCTAACCCCCGTTATAATTCCCCCTCTAGCCCTTCCTTTCTTCTTCACTCTAAACGCCTCCTGGAGTCTCCACCTATACCCCCTTGGCAGCTTTGGCTCTATTCTATCCCATTCCTTTCTTTCCACCCACGTCTCCACCAGTCCTACCACATGAAATTCCTGGATATACCTCCAGAACTCCTCATCCTTCTTCTTTACCCCTGCTACGTTCCAGTAAAGCACCTTCACAACTCCTCTACCCTGCATTACCCCCACCCCCTGCTTCCTACGAAACAAATTCCCCTGCACTTCCTTCAACACCTCTTTCTCCTCGTCCCACACCCACGTTTTCTCGTCTATTTTTATTTTCCGATATCCTACCTTCGCCGATCTCCCTTCACTCCTCTCCCTCCTAGCACTGTCGTACAGCATTCTCTGTACATCCCTTTCCTTTCTTGTCAAGTCGTGATCGATGAAAACTTCCTTATCCTTTATCCTATTTTTATTTCGCATTACCCCCAACTTTTCTTCCCAGCTCTCCAACTCCACAACCGCCACTTCTTTCTCCTTTCTCCCCTTCAACTTAACTTTCCCTACCCTGCCTTTAGCAGCGCTTCCACGCCCTCCCTTTCTTCCCCGCTCTTCATCTTCAACCCTCTTACCACAATATTATTTCTCCTGTCTGCCTTCTCCTTTCTTTCCATTCTCAACTCCATTGCCCTTATCCTTTCCCTATCCGCCCTCTCCTCCTTTTCACTCCTACGCTCTCCCACTTTCTCGTCTATCATATTCCCTACCCTCTCCCAAATACCTTTAATCTCGCCCCCGCTACCCCCGTCTCCTATTTCCATTTCCGTCCTGCCCTCCACCTTCTCAAGCCTTTTTTCCGTCCTTTCTTTCCACACCCTAATCTCCTCTTCCATCTGTTTTATTTTAACTTCTTTTTGTTTTCTTTCCCTCTCTAACCCATCTACTCTCTCTCTCAGCTCTTTCACCTCCTTTTCCCATTTCTCATCTCTGATTCTCAAGTCCTCCCTCATGCCTTCCATCTGCTCCTTGGTCCCCCTTACGCCCTCCCTCAGCCCCCTGATCTGGCCTCATAACATCCCGAGAGCCTCCTTTTCCAACTTCCCCTCCATTTGGGGGGGGGGGGGTGACCTACTTGTTATCCCGCTTTTTTTAAACGGGCTCTCGACCTCGCTTTTCTCCGGACTCTCTTGGCTGTCTCTCTTCCTTTTCAAGAGATCCTCCCCGTCACTTGCGCTCGACGCTCTCTCCCTTACCTTCTCGCTTCCTTCGTTGCCACCGTCCCGATTTCTCCCTCTCACCGACGCACCGCTCGACACCGGGCGACGCGTTGTTGGCCGTCGTGGCTTGTGGAAGACTCCCTCTCCGTCAGTTTCGCTACCAGCACTGCCAGTACTCTCGCTGCCCACCTCCGCTCTGCCGACAGTAACTGGGACCTCTCAATGCAGTACCTTCCGCAACCGAAAGATGTCTCTGCAGAATGTTGGCGTCTTTCGCCGCCAAATTTTCCTTTTATTTCCCTTTTTTTCTTCTTCAATTCCTCAAAGTCCCTCCCCTTCTCTCCCTTAACATCCCCTAACTCTGCGAGAACCACCCCCGACCCCTCGAAAGCCCAAGACTCCTGACCACGAACTCCCCCGATTACTTGCCAACCTAACCTCACTTTCCCTATCCAACTAAATCCCACCTCACACCCACGCTGAAACTCTCTTTTTATCTCCCCAATTCACCCCACACAACCCTACTCACCTCCTCGGCTTCCACCCTGACACGCCACTCACACCTTCCACACAAAATCCGTAAAATTGTCTCACCACCTGTCACTAAACACGTTCTCACTTCCGCCACCCACATGCAAGTCGATAGATCCATTATAATGTATGTTTTCCAAACAAAAAAATTTAAGTTTGTTTATAAATTTAATAAATTTTTCAGTCAATAATATAGTTTATTTCAACCACGGATAGAGGTTTAAACTAAATATAATTGAAATAAATTTTGATTTGATTTTTTTTAAAACACAACAAATTTTTGAATGTTCTTTCGGCCTCGGATAGGGGCCAAACCTTAAATTAAAAGATCAACATTTACCAAGCTGAAAATAAATTATTATTAGGTTAGTGAGTTGATCAGTGAACCAAAAAAGGAATTTTTAACTTATCCTCAGTAATTTTCTTCCTTCTCCTTCTCTTCTAATATTTTTATCCTTGTATATTATTCTTTTTTTTTTTGCCAACGGCGATACCACGCTGAAACACCAGTTCTCGTAAGATCACTGAAGTTAAGCATTGTTGGGCGCGGTTAGTACTTGGATGGGTAACCGTTCAGGAATACCTGCGTGCTGTTGGCCCGTCGTGGGTGTGGTGGGCCCACATTGGTAGTAAATATCCAACTAGAAACACTACCCGACTCGGGTAGTGAGGCAATGAACTTTCCAGTTCGAACTGCTAATCTATGTATGTATGTATATTATTCTTTTTACAACTGCGCGAATTGAGGCTTGGTTTGGACACTACATTATTGACTGCAAAATTGATTAAATTCACAAACTTAAAATTTTTTTTGTATTATAATGAATTTAGATCAATTAAAATGTATAAGGTAGGACTGACTCACATAGCCTTATTGACGAGTCCCGTGAGTCAGTCCGGGACGAAATATAAAAAGTCTAATTTTTATTCTATTTAAGAATAAATATTTTTTTTAATTCATTGCAGAACACAAAACAAATAAATATTATCGACTCTCATGTCAATAAAAAAATCTTCTTTACAATTATAATACTTGGGTCAATTAAAAACGATATGTATCCATAAAACAGCAAAGATGTCATCTAACTTTTTTTATAAACCTGAAAAAAACCCAAGAAATGACGGGGAATTTTTTTCCTTGATTAAAAAGGCCACTCTGAATTAATAATAAAAAAATATTATATAATTAATTATTTTATTTCAATTATATTTATTTATTTTAATAAATATTCATAACTGAGGATTTACATATTTAAATCATTCATAATTATGACCAAAATTAAACAGAATTAACAATTATATATAATTTAGAATAATTACAAACTTTCAAATTCTAACAATTATTTAATAAAAATACAAAATAAATTATAATAGAACATAAAATTTTAAATCTCAGAATGCTGATCCAAGTATTTAATTTTACCACCATTCAACTGCTAATTTCCGTGAAGATTTTAGAATGATTAATTACTATTACGCTTATTATTACTGAAAAAAAATATTTCCGGTCAAAATTTGAAAACAGTTTCAAGTTTTTTTATTATTTTATGCTTTTCTCTCATGCATTGAAATGCAAAAGTCAGCCGTTCTGATCGGAGCGCCAACTGTTGGATTAGTTCACTGGCCCGGATCCCAGTAAAAAAAAATTAATCCGCGAGGATTGCGGTGAATTAACGTGTTTAAATTCGCCCGAATTCTGCTTTCTGATTCGTTGAAACGAATTAGGCCAGAGCGAATTGAATGCGTTTCAATTCGCCTTAATTCGTGGTCGAGATAATTTTGAAAAAAAATAAAATAAAAACTGCATGCTTCGAGGCTCGAACCAGCGATCTCAAGTGTATAAAGTCCAGAGGGCGACCACTGAGCTACGAGACTCATTGATATTTATTTACAACGGATCCTTTATGCCGAGCGCGTTGGTTATAGCTTACGAATTCGATTGAATAGGCCAGTCTTTAACTGTATTCGCGCTGGCGAATTCGGGCTTGACTTAAAATATCGCGAATTAAAATGAATTGGCGGACACTGAAAATAATTCGTGCTGACGCATTCAAATGAATTAGATCCCCTAGACATTTTTCGCTGAATTCGGGCGAATAGGATATTTGGAGACTTTATTACTTTTAACGAATTTACACGAATTCACCACCATCTCCAATTCGAGATTGTCGCAAAGCAAGATTCACGAGGGCTCCTGGCGAATTCTTCTCGATTCGTCCCAATTAGTTTCTTTTTACTGGGATGCTAAGAAAATCTAATACTACATACACCTACACGGTCGATGCATAGGGCTGTTATTCAGTAAAGTGAGGTGATTAGATTTTGAGGAGTCCAACAGCCTTCCCGTTACAATTCTCTTCAACTTTTGTTTAACACATGTGTGGCAATATATCAGTGGGTTACAATGAATCAATAGACCATTTTACCTATCGGAAAGTTTGCTGCGCATATGCAATGTACTTTCTGTTGTACCCAGTTGTTGCGATCATTTTTTCTCGTTGAATACAGTGAAAACCATTTTCTTTAATTTTTAAACAATTGTGCAAGCTAACGAACAAAAATTTCCAAGTGAAAATGAATTTTAATGAAAAATGAAGTAAGGGAGCGTGTATGCGTTGTATGTACGGCTTATGTAAAAGTGATAGTCGTACCAAAGCAAACAAGGAACATAGCCTCTTCAACTTCATACGTTTCCCGAAACCTTGTTTACAATACAAAAGTGGTCGTATGAGGAAAGAAGACTTCAAGAAACATATTGAAGAATGTAATAATAATTGATTGAAATGTAAAAACTCGCAATTTCGCCTCCTTTAAACTTAACCATGATCCTTCATCAATTTGTGGATCGATATCCCTTCCTTTTTCTATGCATTCTTTACTCTTCAATTATATTGTTAAATACATATTAAATTATATGACGATAACTTATAATAATAAATTACAGTAACAATAATAATATTGCATGCAAGCACGAAGTATGCATTTATTTTGTTATTACGTTTTCAATGTATCATGAGCTTTATTTATTTGCATTTTCCGAAAATTTCGGTCTTGAAACAAAGCACACTATACAATAACTATTTTTTACCATTTTCTTCCCAAAACACCATCAATTTTATTTTAAAACAATTACAATACTCAAAGTATGTCTATTACCTTCAATATTTATTCCCATCGCAACAATATAATCAAAATTTAATAATATGAGAAACTTAACCTACTACAAACCTGTTTACAAATTCAGCTTTTTTACCACTATTAGGTTGCTTCTGGCAACTTAACTACTGCTCAATGAGCAAAACTATGTTTTTCTATTTCACACTTGCCCAATTTGGCACCCGGAACATCATCTTCATTTAATTTTCTCTGACAAAAGGTACAATTGTATAAATTTTTACAAAATATGAGCGCAACTTTCATATTACGCGGGGTGCACATGGCAGCCGCACATGCGCAAATAAACTTCCGATAGTTAGGTAAAATGCACGGAGTAATAATAAGGAGACCGATCATGCTGTACAACAGGCCTGTCCAAGTAGGGGAAAACTGCTCATTCGCCACATTTTCGAGTTCCACCACCACTTCCCTCTTCTCAGGTCCAGAGGCTTGGGGGGTGGTCGCTCTCGTGAAGTTGAATGAGTAGAGGTCGGTGGTGGTATTAAATTCCGATCTGGCAAATGAGCAGTTTTCCCCTACTTGGACAGGCCTGCTGTACAAAGCGCCTCGAGTGTTGACTGCGGTAACTGTACATTTATTGCCGAGCTCATACGTACCTAATCAGCACATTATGGCCATTTGGTCATGCGCACTGTGATCCTTTTTTCCCGTGAGAAGTGTGCGAGTGAGCGCCGTGTTTAATGACAACTGAAAACTGAGGTTACGCTACCATAAATATTATTAATATTTAACTGAACACTTTTAAAATTAGAAGTTAAATTATTTTAATTTTAAGTCGTTATAAATTAATAATCGTTCAATTGTTATTTATACACTAAAATTCGTTTGAAATGTTTTTAAATATTCTCCTAGTAATCTGAAATAAAATTTGTTATTATCATAAAATTTTTGAAAATCCTTAAAAAGCTTCAAAATTCTGTTTCAAAAACTTCAAAAATTTACATTTTATATGATTTTCCGACTTACACTTATTAACTTTGCAAAAACTTTTGCCATAAGTTGCAAAACATTGATATAACCTCAATTTGCTGTCGTTGTCATCACGGAGTGGTTGTCATGGACTAGCGCTCACTCGCACACTTCTCGCGGGAGAAAAGGAGATAGCAGATCACAGTGCGCATGACCGAATGGCCATCATGTGCTTATTAGAAACGTCTAAGCTCGGCAATAAATGTACACTTACCGCAGTCAGAACGAATGTACGGAGATCGGTCTCCTTATTATTACTCCGTGGTAAAATGATCCATTCTTTCTGACAAGTTTTTTTCTCAATTATTTATCAGGACGTCCAGGTGATTTTACCGATGTAAACAATCCGGACTGGACTCCTTGCCAAAATTTAAGTTATGTCGTGGTACAGCTTTCAAAATACCATCTGCTCTTGAACGGCACGAAAGGCGGGCAAAAAGGGTAAGAAGATATGGGGACGGCGATTTGTCAAGCTCAGCTTAGAGGACAGCACCGTGAGTGGAGATGGACCTTGTACGCAGGCACAAGGCATTATCTACAGTTCCCTTAGTTTTTTGTTATTTGGAAAGAGATTTGCTGTTTTATTTTTACATCCAATTGCCGCATGCACACCTGGAATTTCGAAAATAGTGCTTCAAGCTAACACCTCAACGCTGCGTTAGGAAGGACTGATATAATTCGAATAGCAGACGTTACCACCATTGGAACCGTCATATTGTGTATCTCCAAACGGACTAGCGACCCTAGCAGCCACAAGTGTTAGTCGCCGTCCCCACAGCAAAAACATTTAAGAAAAATGATACAATGAATGTACGAAATAACATTAATTTGTTTAGGTCTGACGGACCGCCTAAATGTTATATAACAAGGTTATACATATAAGCAGTTTGAACACGATAAATGCATTCTTCATTTATTTGACGTACACAAACCTATTTCTATAGCTTAACTTAACACTACTACATATATAACGCACTTCACTAACGCAGAATATCGCACGCTGAGTATATCGGTCGAAACGGTCCTTATATACTAACCAAGAAAATGTTTAGCGCTTGTGAGAAACGAACGATAAATCCGGATTGTGTCTGGTCGAGTCCGTGTTCTGTACGGTCTGAATGACGCGATCGATCCTGATTGTGTCCGGTCATGTCCATGTTTTGTACGGTTTGTCGGGTGTGATGAAGGCGGATTGTGTCCGATCATGTCCGTATTTTGTACGGTTTGTCGGATGTGATGAATCCGGATTGTGTCC